>PVLD010019476.1:0-36327 GCA_004027595.1 Dinomys branickii
TTGTCCCAGTAGCGCGTTCTCTGTCGGGTTCAGGAGCTGAAGCCGTTCTTCCCTCCGCACTCGCTCTCTCGGCTGGTCGTCTTCTTCCCGGAAGTCCTTATTTCTGTCTTCATATTGTTATATTTCATTGTTTGGGTGGTAATCCTCTGGGAGGTTCTCTCTCTGCTGCCTACCCGGTCGCCATCTTCCCGGAAGTCCCTGTTTTTTTCTTGAACAGGAATCTTAAGTCATCTATGGGTTCACAGGAGTACTCAGGGGGTTGTTCACTCTTAGCAACAGTCTCTGGTTTCCAGAGCTTACGTCTGGTGTGATGTATCCAGGAATCCAGGCCTGTTGTCTTGACCACAGAAGCAGTCGACAGGATTACAGTGTATGGGCCTTCCCACGTTGGTCCTAGGGAAGGAGAAGATGAGGGGGGAGACTTTACCAGGACTAAATCTCCAGGACTGAATATGTGATTTTTCTTTTCTCTGGGCTGGGCCTCTGTAAGCTGTTGAAGAATTTGTTGGAATTTAGCTAATGAAGTGACATCTTTTAGTAAGGCATCTGTTTCTCTGTCGAAGAGAAAATCATTAGTGAGGAAATGTCGTCCATAGAGCATTTTAAATGGACTGAGGCCTAGGAGCTGAGGTGTATTTCTTATTTTGATAAGAGCTATGGGCAGTAAGTAAGGCCACTGGAGGTGAGTCTCTTGAGCCATTTTATGAAGATGTCCTTTTAAGATATCTTTTATTTTTTCTACTTTTCCTGTGGCCTCCATGCACAGTGGAGGTGGTATTGGATATCCAGTGCCTGAGAGACATTTTGTGTGACTGTTGCTTTAAAAGAAGGCCCATTATCACTCTGTAAACTCTTAGGAAGTCCAAACCTGGGAATAGTTTCTGAGACTAAAACTCTTACTACCTCTTGTGCCTTTTCTGTTCTGTAGGGGAAGGCCTCAACCCAGTTTGTGAAAGTATCTACCCAGACCAATAGGTACTGAAGTCCTTTACTTTTTGGCATATGAGTAAAATCAAGCTGCCAGTCTTCTCCAGGGTGTTTACCATGTCTTTGTAAACCTGGAGGAGCTATGGTTCGGTTAAGAGGATTATTTTTTTGGCAGATCTCACATGTTTTACTTATCTGATGTATTGTCTGGGAAAGTCCTTTTCCCATGAATAATTTTGAGGCCATTTGTTGGGTCTTATCTCTCCCCAAATGAAAAGTTTGGTGTAAAGACCTAATAATTTTCCATTGACTAGCACCTGGAAGGAACAATTGATCATCATTTGATTGTAGCCATCCTGATGGAAGGAACTGACATCTACGGGAGAGCGCCCACTCGATTTCTGCCTGTGAATATTTGGGTCGCTTACAATCAAGGGGCCCTTCCCAGATCAGAGAAGCCTGAAGAGGGGGCTCTCGAGCAGCCTTTTTAGCTGCTGCATCAGCTAGTTGATTACCTTGACATACCTCATCTGTTCCCTTTTGGTGTCCTTTACAGTGAATTACAGACACCTCAGAGGGCATGTAAACAGACATTAAAAGATCATCTATTTCTTTATGATACTTTATGGGGGATCCATTTGCTGTTAGATAATTTCTCTCCTTCCATATAGCAACATGGGCATGTAATACTAGGAAAGCATATCTTGAATCAGTATAAATATTGACCTTTTGTCCTTTACTGAGTTGTAAGGCCCTGGTCAGAGCTATGAGCTCTGCTAGCTGAGCACTAGTCCCAGGTGCAAATGAGGAACTTTTAAGAATCTGATACAAAGTCACCACTGCATATCCTGCCTTTTTTGTTCCATCTTCCATGAAGGAGCTGCCATCACAGAAAAGGGTCAAATCAGGGTTAGTAAGGGGTGTGTCTAATAAGTCCTCTCTAGCTGCGTATATGTAGGGAATTATCTGTTCACAGTCATGTCTGTCAGCCTCAATTTCCTCCTTTTCTGGCAAAAAGGTAGCAGGGTTTAAGGAGGAGCATGTTTTTATTCGCCAATGGAATTAATTACAAATATTATACTTAATGGATTTTCTGTATACTATTTTTTTATTTTTTAATTTTAAAGAGAAAAAAGATAAATATAACAATGAAATGGAGTCTCAAAACGAGTTGGTAGGACAGTTACAATAGCTGATACATTGTGTATTCTTGTCTTCATAGTAGTTATTCAGAGTACAAAGATATAGGCATGATATCCAGACGGCATTAACACAAAACTTTCTTTTTAATGAACTAAGAGAAATGAGCTGTATGTTAACTATCTTGCATATATATGTATATATATATATTTTTTTTTTCATTTTCCCTTTCTTCTTTCACCTTTTCCCCTATCACCAGAGATTTGTCTTTTCTTTTGAACAGTTTCTTCTCAATTTACAATATCTATTATAAATTTTGGATCTTATTTACTCGTTCAGATTCTCACACTAGTGAAACAACACAATGTCGACACATACGAGTCTGAGTGTGGTCTCATGTTGCAACCGTTTACCTATAAAAGTCTCCAGTATATCCTTCTTTATGACGAGTAGCAGTCCATCATATATCTGTATCTATGTATCTATCTATATCACATCTATATTTATCTTTTTTATACATCTTTTTTATCCATTCCTCAGTTGATGGGCATTTGGGTTGTTTCCAAATTTAGCTTTTACAAGCTGTGCTGCTATAAACATGGGTGCACATATATTGCTGTGGTATGTATTTTTTTTAGTCTTCTGGGAAGCTGTCCAGAAGGGGAATAGCTAGTTTGAATGGGATCTTCTCTCATCGTAGCTTTTTAAGAAATCTCCGCACTGATTTCCACAGTGGTTGCACCAGTCTACATTCCCATCAACAGTGGAAGGAAATGGTTCTTTTTTCCCCAGAGCCCCTCCAACATTTGTTATTGATTGATTTTTTGGTGATAGCTATTTTCTCTGGGGTGAGATGGAATTTCAGTGTTGTTTTAATTTGCATCTCTCGAATGAGGTTGAACATTTTTCACATATTTATTTGCCATTTGTATTTCTTCATCTGACAAGTGCATGTTCTTCTCAGGTGCCCATTTTGAACTGGGTCTTTGAATTTGGGGAGGTCTGCTCCTTTTCAATTCTTTATATGCTCTGAATACAAGTTCTCTCGCTACGGAACAACTGGCTATGATTTTTTTCCCACTCTTGGAGTAAGTGTCTTTTCACTCTATTGGTGATTTCTTTTGTTGTGCAAAAGCTTTCTAATAAAATGAGATCTCATTGGTTGATTCTTTGTACACACACTTCCCCTCTGCTTTGTTCCCAATGCTCTGGACCACACAGCTCCTTTTCATGCCCTTCCCAATTCTGACACGGACTTTATTCCACACTGCTGAAGCATTTAATTAAAAGTGAATGCTTTAGGAAGCAAAGGGAAGAAATTATGGTCAATGGAAGAGGCCACAATGCATATTACATGAAAGATACAGGAGGACAAGAGAACCTAATTTTCATTTTGAAAACACACACATAACAAAATGTCTAAAGGTATGTAAATAAAATACCGCACTGATTATCTCCAAGGAGTAGAATGGTAGGTGAGCCTAGTTTTCTTGTTCACGCTTTCACATAATTTCTGGGCTTTTAATAATAATGTTACTTTTCAAGTTATAATAAAATAGCAGTAAAAGCATTTGTTTACATTTGGATCAAATGGGTTAGGATTATACTTTAGCCATCAAAAGATAAAAATCTGAAGAGAAGTAAAGAAATGCCATGGTGTTAATTTCAACTTCTTTCTTTCCCCTTCCTTCTCTTCCTCCTCCTTTTCCTTTGGTGTTCAGCAGATACAATGAGGGAAACACCAGTTGGCCTTACAAAGAAAATAAAGGGGGTGCTGTTCACAGCCCTTAAAAATTGAGAGGCAAAGAACCTCGAGCCACAAGTGAGATTCCCTGTGCAATTCTGAGGTCAGTGGGGGACACCGTGCATTTGAGCCAGTTCTTCCACAGCAGGATAGCAGAGTTTTAGGTTTTAAAATAATTCCTGAAACTACATTCATCTAAATATATCTTTTATTTCTAAGTCATAAGATTTCATTGTTTACAATTCCTGAAATTGGCCAAGACTTTATAATTTTAACAGAGCAACTTAGTTCCTTTTCGTATTCTGTAAATGTGTGTGGTAAGAATTCTAAACAGTAGTTATATCTACGTCTGTAATCAAGGTGGGGTTGGAGGAGCGGTGTTTCCGTACAAAGTCCCAGTTCTGTCTCTGTGAGGAGGTGTGTCTGCATCTCTTTGGTTGGTCCCTGCTGTTTGCTTAGTGTGATGCTCTGGAGATTCCCGCCTTTCTTCCCTACATCTCTCTCTCTCCTCTTTCAGTCCCTACACGGGGCTCTGTTCAATCCCTCCTTAGTTCCTTCTTGTATCACTGCAGAAAATTAACATTCTTCTTTTTACCTTACCTAGATAAATCTGCTACCAGAATCTTCTTCCTCAAGTGAAAGTCTGTTGGTTTAAAAACACTGAGGCAAAAACCCCTGTCAGTGACATCTCTTGTCTAATGCACTGAGGATGGATTCCTCACTGTGACATTCGTGGCCTCTGCAGCCCAGCCCCACCTGCCCTGTCTGTTCTTACCCTTCCCATCCCTACAGGCACAGTGTGTGACAGGACAGGGACCCCTGTGTCCCATCATCCCCCATGCCGTGCCCCATGCAGTTCCCATCATTGCCAGGACTTTTCTGTAACTCACAATTTCTTTTGTTAAAACTCCTCTATAAGACCCATTCTGGTTCGGCATGGTGGCATGTTCCTGTAACACCAGCCCTCAGGAGGCTGAGACAGGATTATGAATGTGAGGCCAGCCTGGGCTGCATAGTGAAACTATTTCAAAAACTGAATGGCGGAAACTCTTCTTGATTCCCATATCCAGAAATGAACTCTCCTCAATTTACACCATTCACATGGTTTTCCTTTTATCCAAGCTTATGCCATCGTAAGTGCAAATATTTTGTCCCTTAGTAGATTTCAAAGGACAATAACTACAAAGTGTCAAGAAGACATTCGTAGAAAGCTGCCATCTAGGCTGAAGGCAAAGAGGAAGGTGTGCTTTGTGATGATCAGACCCTACGTTTGTGCGTTGTTGGTAGGTGCTGTTCATGGAAAAACACTGGGTGGAAACGAAATGCATTCAGAAATAAACATCGTAGCAAAGACATCTAAAAATCAGCTGTATCACGATTGGAAACATTTGAGATATTTAGACAAGAAAACTCTGAGGCGGAACTTACTAATTTTCCACAAACATTTGAAGCTGACAGTGGGCTTCCTTTGTAGGGTCCAATGGATAGGGCCGTGACCAGGATCTGGCAGCTTCAAGAGGTCCTCCTTTCCTTCAAAAAATAACTGTCTTACAATTAATACTCCTATTCTTCCCCTAAGAGCAACAGTGGATTCTACTGGTCCCGCTTCCAGAATACTTGTTCCGTCCTTGTTCGGTTCTGTCATCAGCACATGGGGATCACAGGGGAATGAATCTCCTCACTGTACCCTTCACGGTATCCCTGTCCCACAGCAGCCCATTCCCTGGGCGGCAGTTAGACCTTCACAGGTAAAGCAGGTTAAATCGCTTGCCTGCTTACAGTCGCCACTGCCCTTGAAGTGTGCACTCCTGGCCGCCCTCTGCCTCTGCTTCGCCCACACTGCCCTTCCCTCTGCGTCCCCGTCTCCACCAGGCTGGAGCTTGTCTCACCGCGGGGCATTTGCCTGTGCCATTCCCTGTTGGATCCTGGTCCCCCGCATTGTCGTTTCCTGCATTCCTCTTGTCAGTCAGATCTCAGCTCAGAAAATCAAAGTGCTGGGAGTGTCCCAGAGCCCTGTGTGTAGTGTCTCAGCTTTTCCTGCCCTCTGTTGTGTGATTCCATTTCCCTCCCAATGCTCACCACATTTGAAAATTCCCTGTTTGTTCGTTTATTGCTTATTTATTGTCTGTTTACCCCATTACGATCTAAACTATGAAGCAAAGGCTTTGCATTTTTCATCACACAGGCCTAGAAGTGTCAGGAGCTGAATAAGCAGGTTAACACATGTGTGTTGACTGACAATCCATGGGCTGGGTATTTTGCAGATAATGCAATACAGGGGCAGAAATGTTGTGACTTGTCCAGTTGATAAGTAGTTGAGTTTGGCTTGAAATTCAAATTTCTCAGAGTATGGAGCTTATTCTATGTCACATTGCCCCGGTTTGCCTATCCCAAGGAAGCTCTAACAAATAAATAGAGCCATGACACTGGGTAGCTAGTGTCAAAAGGCAAAGTTATAAAGAATTTAGTTCTGACATCTCTTTGGCTTTTTGTGTGTGATTCTGGAAGCAGGTAGCACATCATTCTGTAACAAAGGCAAGTGTTCCGTTCAACTGAGAAAAAGGTGGGCTTTGTAGACAGAAAAGGGCTGAGAAAACTGGACACGAGGATCCAGAAGCAGACTGGCCCTTGCAAAGTTACTTTCCTTCCAGAGTTAAGACAGAGGGGCCTCCTTATCATGCAGAACTCGGCCCCTTTTGGTTGGTTGCTGTGACTCTCCTGTTTTGTTGGGAAGCTGGCCCGCTTCAGAGATGAGTTTGATTTTGTTGCACTAGCATGAATCAGTGACTCCCTTCCAGTTTGATCTGGTCTGCTGAGGCCTAGGGCAGGAGCTGAGACCAAAAGAGTGGCTTCCCATAAACTTTACCTAACACTGACTGGGCAGGGATCTGTCTGAAGTTTGACAACTGAAACACAGACATTTCTGTGTCTCAGCAGTGCTTTAAAAACACATAGAAGCACTAAAGTTAACACAATTCATATATATAAGAATATATAAAGCCGGGTGTGGTAGAGCACACTTGCAATCCCAGCACTCAGGAGGTTGAGGCAGGAGGATTGTTGTGAGTTTGAGGCCAGCCTGGGCTACAAAGTGAGGTCAAGGCCAGCCTGAACTGCATAGAGAGACTCTCTTTCCAAAACACCAAAAAAAAAAAAAAAAAGAATCTATAATATGAAGATAATATGAAGAGTACAAAGAGTATACATATTTAAAACAAAGTCAAGAGAGTACTTTGTGTTTTTAAAGCAACTTTTCAGTGCATTTACGAATTGGTAAACATTCCTGTAAATGCAAATAACAATTAGAGTTACATTTACAGAGCACACTGTGATTTGTAAAGTGCTCTCAACATTAGCTCAGTTTGTCTGTCATTATCAAAAATACTTCATTCTTTTCCACATTTGTACAGAATACAAACGGTAAGGAAAAATCAGCAAAAGCAACCACTGAATCAGCACTGAGAGCAGCAAACACAGCTTGAGTGGTAGTCTGGTGAACTCTGTGATGTGGCTGTTATTCTTAGTCCTGTTTTGCAGATGGAGAAATGAGGTAAAGCAAGGTCAGGCAGCTTGGCTCCAGGTTGCACAGGTAGGCAGGGATGGAACTAGGATGTGAATCTCTTTGAACCGGCACGATAGCAGGCATTTGTGATGTTCTGCTATCACAAGTCCCTTTAAACAGACATATTCTCTGTTTTATACCTGTCTGACACAAAATATGTACCCAATGGTAATTTTAAACTGTACGTGAAACAAATGCATAGTTTTTCAGAACTGTTTTTGATAAAACATCCTAAGCTTTTAGAATTGAAACCAGGATCAATTGTGAATTTACCATGTGTGTTGTTAGATTTTTCCTGATAAAACTTCCCAAGCTTTTTAAAGTTGAACCTGGAAAAGTGATTGATATCTATCTCCGTTGCTACACTTTCTTCTGAGGTATATAGAAGTTGATTAGTAAAAAGAAACAAGTTCTTAGATGGTCATCCATGATGGTTTCCAGACAAAGACATTGCATGCAAGAGACCTAACTGCAATGTAAGGTACAAACATATTTATCATTTTCTACCCTCGATGAGATAAATTAAGGCTGGTGGTAGGAGCAAGCGAGGACAGAGGCTCTTGCAATAAATGTAAAACATAGTGTTCATTGAGATTTGGGAAATATGAAGGTCAGGTGAATATTTAAATGTGCTCGGTCAGTTACTGCTCCTCAGTGTACTTGGTCATATAAAATACAGTAGCACATGATAGAAATACTTTCAGAAAAAGCATCTCAGAATTACTTCAATATTATTTTATGTAAAAAAAATCTTGTTCCATACATCTCATAATCCTGAAATGATTTAGGGGATTAATATTGGGTATTTTGTTGGCAGTACAATCTGTTTTCCAAGTGGAAATTGTATTAAATATCTTTTACAAATAGTTTAAAAAAGACCAGGGGGATATAGCTCAGGGACAGAAACACCTGCCTGGCAAGCGCAAGGTCCTGAGTTAGATTCTCAGTGCCAAAAAAAGAGAAAAGAAACAAATAGTTTGAAGAATGAACATCAATCATCAAGCCAATCTTTCCTCCAAAATTAGAACATATAAAATATATCAACCATTTGAAAAAGTCTCTATTAAATAATAAAAAGTCTCTATTGTAATGGAGAGTGTTACAGCCGACTGTATAAAGAGTTTGATAGGATACACTCCTGTGAGCTTTTAAAAACTTCATTGTTCTTTACATTAAATGAGTAAGTTATAAGACAAAATACATTTTTTTTCTTACTCATTTAATTGTTGGCAATGATTTCTCACTATCTGAAAGGCATTGCTTTACTTGAGGGAACTGAACACTCAACCTGTATTTCCTGTTTGCAGTGAACATCCATATGACTGAACCATTGGCATCTTCTTAACTGTGATGATCACTTTTTGTGCTTTTATTACTTTTTTCTGATGGGATTTTTCTTAATGATTTATGTAACTATTTATATATTGAGGATATGAGCTTTTTGCCTATAAGCAACAATTTTTTCTTAATTTGTCATTTTTTTATTTTTGGTGTACTGAATTTTAAAATTTTTTCCTTAAGTGGTTTAGGTTTACCCTCATATTCTCTATACCCTTCATCAGTCTATAAACTCCACAGAGATTTTCGTGGTTTTGTTTTTTTCCATTTTATGTTGAAATCTTTGATCTACCTGGAATATATTTTTTATAAGGTATAAGGTATGGAATCAACTTTATTTTTTCCAGATGGCTAGTCAGGTGTTCCAAGACTGGCTGTTGAAGAACCCTTAAAAAATGCATGTATATTTCAATCTGAGGATTAATTGAGCATCCATCCAATATAGTTTGAATTTCAAACAGGAAATTGGTACTTAATATCTTTGGCATTTTTCCTGTGTAGAAACACACCGCTTCTGTACAGATTTATCCCTGGTGCTCCATACAGAAAAGGTACCACAATCCGCCCAGGCTTTTGCACCCTCCTGGTCTCTCGCTGTTCAAGTTCTGATGGGGCTGCACAGTGGCACCTGACAACCAACTGAGTTCTCTAATTAGTGCTTACCCTTTCTGTTGCCTTCCCCCTACCTGTCAGTGTATCTATCTCAGCATTTTTTTCCCATGGCACGTATCACTGCATTCTGTGTGTTCTCAGCGATTTCGCTCTGGCAGATACCATCAGTCATTCCATCTAATTAAAACATTTCACATGATGTGCAATATTTAATGAATAATAATTAGAAATAGATTTTGATTGTATCTTAAAATCGCTGTGAAGTCTTGTCATATCCAGAGAAGTTTCAGGATTTCTAAGCCTAATTAGAAGGTTAGCCTTGTAACGAAAATTCCTGGGAATAAAGAAGGCTCATTTTGGAGAACTAGTTGTCTCTAGCTAGAGTTCTACCAAAGATAAGTGCACTGGTAACAGCCGTCCTTTCTCACACTAGTTTTTAAGGACTCCTTGTTCTCGCCTTCTGACAATGTGTCCTTAACAAGACAGTATCTCAGGTGTACTCTAACTCAGCAGCAAAATAAGAATAAATTCTTTTAAGTGTTTTAAACTTCCACGTGTGACCCCTTTTATGAAAGCACACGTTTGGAGTTAATGCTACTGACCTGGAAGATGGCAGGTTATAGTAAATTCATTAGCTTTACCTTCCTGTAAATCTGAAGAATGTCATAATCCAAAGAATGTCATTTCTACCTAGTACCTACCTAGAATTGTTCTAGTTTAATGAAAGTAATCTCAGCTAGGATCTTTTTTTGTGCTTCTGTTTGAAAAATATTGGTCAAGTTATTAATGCTCTTGTGCAATCATAACTTTTTTCTTTTCCTAATTACAGTTTTCTTCTCTGCTTAATTTATTGGCTTGACTTTATAAACAATATAGAGAAAGTTGGCATTGTTAATTTTGATTTCAGGGTAATATTTCTACTATTTTGAAATGCAGAGAATCTCTTTCAGACCATTTTTAGAGTTCATATTCTTAAGAAAAACCTGATTATTACCTACACAGCTGAATTATTTAAGTCAAATACTCTTTTCCTCAATTACATGGTCAGTTTTCTTTTATTGCCCAGAAATTTCGATTTGGCTATTGGCTAGGGTTTATCTTTAGGTATGAGAAAGTACTGTCATTTATATTGCACAATTTATGCTAATTAAGGAAACTAGGTAATGCCAATTAAAGTTGTTCATTTTGGGGAAACCAACAACCTTTCAACAAAATTTGGAATGAGGGGGGTCTCTTCAGCCTGGCTTGTCCGTGACACTGTATGTAGTGAAATATGTAGCAGCTGCAATTTATAGGAGAATTTTGGAGTGGGTGAGATTTTCTTGAATTCATTAACAAAGACTTGCACCGGTAATAACAGAGGCATGGCCACTGAACTAAATTTCTACTGGTATAACCCTAAAAACCCTCACTGAGCACTTATTTGTGTCATAGTCATAGCAAGCTGCTTATTCGATGGTTAGCTCCATCTAATACACCCCAATACCATCCTCTGCTGGCTTAAATTTTAGTAAAATAGGTTTGTAGTAGGTTCTGAGGCTTTTAGTTTTTGTTGCGTAGAAAATAACAGAGTCAGTATTGACTTCTGTGGAAGCATCCCTGCCCCCTCCTGTTGCTGAGGATGGAACCAAGGTCCCTGAGCATGCTGCACAATGCTGTATCATTGGGTCCTGCCTCCAGCTCTTCTGTTTGAGTTTTACAAATGTTCAGAGCAAGCATAGCTTATGGATGAATCAGCCAGAAAAGGAAGAAAGTCTCCTAGGGTTTAATCATGGTGCAGTGTTAAGTACTTACAAAACTATCTGCCGCTTGGCAGTGTGGAGGTCATCTGTCCTTCAGATGGGGCAGGAATGGAAATGAGTGACTGTATGTGAAGGACATGTGTAGGGACACTTCTTTGAGAAAAAAGGAAAAAAACCCATTTATCAGTAATATTAGGAAACCATTCAGTAGGAAAATCCAGCAGGCAGTGGTGTGGTAGATTGTTTAAAGTTGTCTTAGAACTGCTAGTGCTCTTGAAACTTCAGTTTGAGTTTTTAATTTATTTGTACATGTTTTTGTGCTGTTAGTGAGAATAGTCCATTTTTGAAGGGACTTTTAAGTATCTTTTATTGTTGGAGAATTTTTACTGGTGTCTTTTTAAAAGCAAACCAGATTGTCTGTTTATCTCTACCCAGTTCAGTTATATTCTTTCCTGCCCTTTTTTCATTCATTTCACATGTTTTCTGGTGACTGTAATTAGGACTTTAAATTTGGTATTTATATTTCTGTTTCTTGGTTGAACAGCTCTAAATAATGTCGTATTCTTCATGCCACAAAAAATAAGCAAATTAGCATACTTCTTTCATTTTTAACAAATTAATGCCTTTCCATTGTTATTATTTGTGATGGGGCTGGGGATATAGCTCAGTGGAATAAGCGCCTGCCTAGCTAAGCGCAGGGTCCTGAGTTCGATCCCTAGTACCGCCAAAAAAAAAAAAAAAAAAAAAAGAAAAAGACTATTTGTGATGTCAATTATATTTTTGAAATATGATCAAATCTTCTACAGACAAATAAACATTACCAATCAATTACTGCCTCTTACAAATTATGTTGTGTATTCATTGTTCACTGTATAACCATTCAAGACAAAAATGTAATGCTGTGGTATTAAAGCTTTTTCAACAGGAGGATAATTTCCTGTTAATATCAAATGAGTCTTCATTTGTTCTCAGTTTTGTTTCCTTCCTCAGGTTCACACCCAGTTGCCATAGTTTCTTTATTCAAGTTGACATTTTCTTGGATTCCTTTCTCATTTTTGGAGTAATTTTTGAAAGGAGTTCAGAGAAAAATTTCTGTGTCTTTAAATATCCGGGAATGTTTTTTTAACTGGGGAATCCCGTTTGAGTTTTAGTTTTGGTGGATATACATTCACATTTTCAAGACATTTTGTCCATCTTATCTTTAAAGACATCCCACTGTCTTCTGATTCAATGGTGGTCATAAGAAGTCTGATGTCAGTCTGGTTATCCCTGGGAACCCTCCTTTCTCTCTGGAAGCTCTTAAAATTTTCTCTTTACCCTTGACATTGTTCGTTATTTTTCTCCTGGCCATAACAAATTACCACATCTAGTGGTGTCGAGCTGAAACATGGTCCCATGAGTTCTAGAGGTTAGAAGTCTGAAGTCAAGATGTTGGCAGCACCGTGTACTCCAAAGGCTCCAGGGAAGAGCCTGTTTGGTGCTTTTCACTTCTCATTGGCTGTTGCTGACAGTGGTTGATATTTCATGTCTTGCAGCTGCGTAAACCCATTCCCTGTCTTGGTCTTTACAGATATTTTTCCTTCTGTGTGCATCTCTGGCTTCTCCTCTTCTTACCAGTGATCCCAGTCAAGTTGGATTAGAGTCCAGCCTAATTCAGTAGGACTTTAATTCAACTTGCTTACACCCTCAAAGAAATGATTCCCAAATACAATCAAATTCACAGGTATCAATGATTAAGACTTCAGGATACTTTGGAGGGGTACAGTTCAACCTGCAGGAGCATTCTAAAATTCCATTCTAAATAAGCAATCTGCTTACTTAACCCTATTTAAAACACAATAAGCCCTTTCAGTTTGGAGACTTACCCCTGCCTCCAGCTCAAGGAAAATTTTTAATCAATTCGTCCCATCCATCAGGCCTGTTATTTCTTTCTGTAACTTATGTTTGTCAGTATGTGTCTTTTTGGGTTGATACACCCTACTTTATAATCTCTGGTTTGTTTTCCCTTTTAATTTTTTCATGATTTATTTTTTAGATGTTTCACTGACTTCCTTTTCCAGGTTACCAACTATTCCTATCCTTTACCCCCTACCTTTTGAAGTGTTTACTTGTGCATAAATGTGCGTGATTACATTTTAATGTCTGTCGTGTCTTTTCTTCCTTGGTTTTATCCCTTTTGGATGCAGTATATACTCAAATTCTCAGAGGACAATAATTAGAATGACTTATATACTCTTTGCTCTTCCTCGAATCATCTGTTTCCATTGCGGTTCACTGCGGTTGGTTTTCTTTGTGATCCCTGGGGGTGTATTCATAAAGATGAAGGTCTGTAATGACTGGTGGAAGGCTGGCATGGGTTTGCACTGAAGGTTGGAGGGTGTGTTTTTCTACTAGAATCCTTGCATATATGACAGGGCTGACTTGGGGTTCTGAACAAATGACATGCGAACTTTCCCTTTGCGTGTGCGTGCGTGCGTGTGAGTGTGCGTGTGCGTACATACATGTGCGTGCGTGCGTGCATGTGCATGCGTGCGTGCGTGTGTAATAGAAGACAGATTGAGAATACAACAAGTGTTGAGTGAAGTAAGAGAGGCTTTGCTCAGGACTTAGTTTGCGATGTATTTTCTTCTCTATTAGAACTTTCTTTTCTGTCCCTTCCCCTGTTCACAAAACCCTTGTCTGATGATCTTTGGCGTTACTTCAGGCTCTCCTCTGCTTCATATCAAGTCCTAACCTTTTCGTTTGGCACTCTTTCTAGACAGGGATTCTGATTTCTTCTAACTTTGTCCTCTGGGTAAAAACTGCTGCTGCCAACTGCTCTGTTTATGCTAATCTGAGGGACAAGGCCTTTACCTTTCCTGTGCTTCAGGTGCGATTCTTTAACGAGTGGCCCAGGTGGCTTCCTGGGCCCCATGACACACCCTGTAATGGTTGGTTGTGCCCTAAAGACCTGTTCTAACTCGCATCTCCTGTGGGGAAGTTTCTTCTCTTCCTTTTCTGACAGACTGGTCCCATCCTCACCCTGTCTCACAAAGACGCCTAAGCACTCCTGCCTTCCTTGTGGCAAGCATTCTTAGTTTTCACTGTTTTTGTGATAGAAGCTTGTTACAGTACAAATTTCAGTGAACCTTTGGGAAAAAAGACATGAGCTATGTGTCATCCTCCATTGTGGATTGTTTTTACACTTTACAACTTTTTATTTCTACTCTCAGATGCTGCATTGTGTACAGTTATGTGCACACGCACACACTGTCACACTCACACACACTGATTAAATCAGCTAATAGGTTGGCAGGATTTTACTGTGTGTTGTCTGTCTGCTTTCTTATTTTCTTTGGAATCTGGAAAAGTAAAACTTCGCATGGTCGTTTTACAGGGCTTTTCCACATTGATGCTGTATGGAATGCATTTCCACCTTCGTCACTGAGAAATCAAATAACTTCTTGAATGTTTAATGAGCCCAATGCAGTAATCAGTCTGAAGAATTGAAATACTTTCAGGATAAAAGCTGTTACAATTATATAAAACAATTTCATGGCAGAGTTTAAAGATTCAATATTTTTTTCTTTTTTATTTATTCGGTGTTCCTCAGTGTTTGGACAACGTGTAAGAAGCACTTTAGTCAAATTAAGAAGGAAATATTTTAAATCTTTCTTTTTCAGCAAAAAATCGTGGAATAGCCATCCCAGTGGATTTGGACAGTCAAGTGAATACACTTTTCATGAAGAGCCATTCGAACATGGTGCAGAGAGCTGCAATGGGCTGGAGGCTTTCAGCTCGCTCTGGACCGCGCTTTAAGGAAGCTCTTGGAGGGCCTGCTTGGGATTATAGGAATATAATCGAAAAGTTACAGGTACAATGGCCACATGCGATGGCATTAATAGTTTCTACGTTCCTGTTTTTAAAGTGAGTGTTTCCTGAGGAAATTATGGTTGAAAACACCAAATTCTCGGTGGGGCCAAGCTTTACATTCCCTACTGCCACTGGCTTTCTAAAATGCATATCTGTCAGGTAAAAGTTGCTTTGGGTTATTGTTGAGGACTCCATGTTATTGACTATGTGGTGGTATCACAGATAGGGTCCACTAATTAAGCAGTGAGTCCAGTTAGGTTGCTAGGCATTAATTTGGGTAAAAGATGGTGCTGGCTTGGCTAAGAGGAAGGTAATAGTAGTAATGAATTTTAGGCCTGGATGCAGTTTGGACATACTTGGTTTAGGGCTATGAGGACTTGGCAGATGTATGGATGAATTATAGAGCAATGGAAAGAAGAACGAAGGATGTCTCTGGGTTTGATATGATTGATCATTTGCTGAGATAGAAGAGGTTGGGGTAAAGTTGGAACTGGGAGGTTTCTTTTGGGAATTTAAAGTTTGAGATACTTATTTAGAATAGACTGCTGAAAGGGAGAGATCACTCTTGAAATCTGTCCATAAGAACTGAAGAGGGTAGTAACTCCCGTTGAGCTTCTGTAGCTGCAAATAATAAGTTTTTTGCTTAGCAAAATCTGCCATAGCTGTAGGTGAATAAATTGTTGCTTAATGTGAGAAGATTTATTTTCATCTCCTAACAGTTTAAACATGAAAAGAAGATGCTTTAACTATTAAAGACTGCTCAAGAAAGTATCATTTTTTATAGTTACATTTAGAAATACATCAGTTAGGATGCTTCCAGCTTTGGCTGTGGCAATATTCAGCTAAGAGTAGCGTAAACAATAAAGACTTTGCATTTACATAGCAGGAAACCTGGGTGGCTTTTCCCAAGTTGGCTGATTCAACAGCTTGATAGGCCAGGGTCCCGCAGCTCTGTGCTGGCTGTCAGTTTAAGGCTGGTAGCCCAAGATCATCTGACAGCTACCTTAGATGTTGAATTCATACCCTCAAGCTGCCTTCAAGATAGGAGTTTTAAAAGAATCTCTCTGCTCCGCAACATATACCTCGCTTGCTTAGCACTTGATGTCTCCTTGGTTGGGTTGGAATTATGCAATCGTGCTGAGGCCAATTGCTGGGCAAGGAAAAGGAAATGCCCATGACTGGCTTAAACTAATCAAGTGGACTGAGCTGAGGAGGCTCATCTCCCTGAGAATGCTGCTGTCAGATTCAGAAGCAACATTTACCAGGGAGTGGGTCAAAAAGGCTGTTAGGTAGGTGACCAAGAGTCTATCAATAAGTATAATTCGAAATGCCCATAAGTGTCATTGAACCCTGTATAGTACTAACATGCTTCAAATAATATATCTATACATTTTTCCTTTGGAAGAAATCATTAGTTCTGGGTCACCAAAGACAATGAAAAAAGATTAAGCTGTTCCCCAAGTGTGCCTCCAGTTTATTTCATTTTGTCATGTGTAATTGGTTGATACATTGTGTCAATTTGAGAAGTTTAGGAGTTTAACTACTGGGTAGGGGGCCAGGCTCCTCCCTTGGTAAACATCCTCCTCCTGTGCCAGAGGAGGGCAGGGAGGGTGTGAGTGCTGCATCCTGCCTGGGTGTGTGTGGGGGTACCCTGCTTACAAAATAAGGGAGGAAAAGAGGCTTGCTTCCTCCTTTTTTTGCTCTTGCTGTGTTTGTTGTTTTTTTGCCACATTGAACTGTTACCCCTGTGCCACACCACCTTGCCTTGGAGCCAGCTGATTATGGACTGAACCCTCCACAAACTGCTGAATAAACCTTTCCTTCCTTAATTTGGGGTGTCAGGTATTTTGTCTCAGCTACAAGAGAAAAGTAACTAAGACATCATGTTTCCATTACAATCATAGACAGAGTTCCTATAGTGGCTTTCCTGAAACTTCCTCTTATACCCATAGAAATCATAAGGTGACTCACCCTTCCTTTATCTTACACTATAAATGGGAAAAACAAAATCAAAAACAGACCAAAGACCCAGGTGGATTTACACATAAACTCAGAGTACGAAAGCACAGATATCTGCTGCAGTGGAAAATATAGCCCATCTTCTGTAGAATGCCTAGGTCTCATTACTGATCAGCATTTCTTAGGTTTGCCGAGTCTTCCAAGAATGAGGTGTGACTGAGATCTTCACATGGCTTTTCTGGTGCTTTGTGTTGTGTTTTAGGATGTAGTGGCCTCCTTGGAGCAGCAGTTCAGCCCGATGATGCAGGCTGAGTTCTCTGTGTTGGTTGATGTGCTGTACAGTCCAGAGCTGCTCTTCCCCGAGGGCAGTGATGCAAGAATAAGATGCGGCGCTTTCATGTCCAAGTAAGTGAAGACAGCCTGAGATTCTGCTGCTGTCTCCAAGCTGACAGAGCCTGTAATGTTTCTGCTTTTTACTCTTTTGAGATTTAAGAAAAATCTGTAAGGTATACGGAAGGCCTATAATCCCTATTAAAATACGTTCCTCAGATAATTAAATTGAATCATTTGAAACTTTGTTGTGCTAAAGATCAAGTTATGCTCTTTTACTAAAATGTACTAAAAGTATTTGTACTATTGGACACAAAATATTGTGCAGCATCATACTTAGGTTAAAGAAAATGAGAATATCCTGAGAGGAAAAACAAAAGCTCAAAAGAAAATTTCATTTTCCGATAAAACTGTTTCCATGTATTCAGAGACTCATGTGGAAGAATCCAAGGTGGAAGTTTTAGAGAGGCAGGCTTCACTTTTCTTGTAAAGAGAACTTCTGAACACTTACCGTTTTCTGCCTGCTGTACCCAACCACAGGAATATGCAACACTTGTCAAACCTTGTCAAAACTGAGTAGGTCTAAAAGGAAATCGCTGTTACGACTGAGGTTGTAATAACATTCACAATGGGCTACTCCTTTAATATGAAATAGATGTCATTTAAAAGTATCACCACCCAGGTACTAGCCAGTCTGTACATTCAGGGGGCTGTGATCTGCCCCTCTTTCTCTTCTGTGCATCCTGGGTCATTTGAAGAGGTTGGCTGTGGCACTTCTGTATTGCTTCTTAGACCCTTACTCTGTCCCACGTCCTCGTCGTCTCTCACCTTCTTCTCATTCCTCAGCTTTATTTGCCTCACTGTCACTGGTACCTTCTTCTCACCCAGAAAACAAAAGGGTTCTTTTTTTGTTACTCATACAAAATGTATAAACGGAAGTATAATTTAAAAACATGTTTCTGGTTTACTTCATATTCTTCAATAAAATAGGGTTTTTTTCTTCTAGCTTATCATCTTTGCCTATGTAGCTTTAAATGGCTGCCCTTGTTAAGGCTGAATGTTTTGCTTTAAGGTTGATCAGTCACACAAAGAAGCTCATGGAGAAAGAAGAAAAACTGTGCGTCAGAATTCTTCAGACGCTGCGAGAGATGCTGGAGAAGAAAGACAGCTTTGTGGAAGAGGTACTTTAAAAAGCCTTTAGTACTTAAGATAAGGGTTCTAGAATGCTGTTATGTATGGTGTACAATTAAATGATCCCTTTAGAGTGGCCTAAATGTTCAGTTTATTTGTTTTATAAATTCTGTCTTGGCTATGTGTCGTTTTTTGTTTGGGTAGACCAGATGACCTTTTAGAACAAGGGACTTGAGGTGCTTTCATAGGTTGTGTATAGAGTTCTGCTTCTTACTGAGAATGTCTATTTTGGCATCTGTTGATTTTTAAAAAAAATATAATTATATATGTTACTTTTGATAATATTATGCCAAGTATTGTAAAATAATGCAATTTTTCATAAATGAAATGGTTTCTATTCTTATCAGTATCAAGTTCTTCTCAGGTGCCTTTCAGGGAAATATCAACTCATAGATAATAATTGTCAGTCCGTTATTAAAAATGACAACTCAGGTGCTCATTAAGAGGTAGCTGGCAGCATTTTAATACCCCAGGTAATACACTGAATTATAAAATATAAATGTAGAGGTTTTTATAATTTTGAGCTGTAGTTCATATTTTTATATTGGGTATCAAACAAAATTTGTACTATGTTCCTTAAAAACTTTTACTCTGTTTCTACAACTAATCTGATATTTTAAAACTATAAGGATCATATTTATTAATTTATAAACATGCTAATTCCAGAAATAAAATAGTCATTTTGAAATGCATTCCTATAGCAGAGGAAAACACAATGAAACCTTGGTTATTGTAGGAGGGGCCTTGCTTCAGAACACCCCATCCGAATCATATATGGGTTTGGTAATCGAAATGCCCTCTGCTTTGCTTTGGTTCTCGTCATCATTTAAGCTGCATTTGGGAAATAAATTAAAATTTTGAAGTAGAAGTGGTCAATACAATTTTAGCAAATGTTTCTCTGACACAGGTTCAAAAAAAATGTTTGTAAGTTTGCGTAGTATGTTAGGCTTTTCTAAAATGGTAATGTTTCTTGGGATTTTTTTGGCTATTTTTCTCTGATTTCTTAAAATAGTATTTGATTTTGACTAAAGTACTAGATCCTGAAGCAAATCAATATACTTTTTGAGGGGATTTGCAACAATAATGGTTTGTGTCTGACTGGAGATACAGGGCAAATCTTCCAGTTTGATGGGACAGATTGTTATTGAATTACTGTAAAGGAAAATAGGAGAGAAATCAAGTAAGGTTTGAGGAGTCCAGTGTATTTTAATTACCTTCCAGACTAACGCCATGTGTTTTCTCCTTTCCATTTCCACTGCTCTCGCTAGTTCAGGCTTTCATTTCTATCCAGAAATCCCATGTCCAGTCCACCAAGATCTTGAGGCAGTAGGACTGCTGTCTTCACAACTTCCCAGTCACATCATGGGACATGAGTGCACCCCAGGGGCCATTAAGATGAGACAGGGAGACATTCTCTTATTACCCAGCACATACACTGTGGACAGCTATTCAATGCTGCTTGTTGTGCTAGGAGTTACTAGAAATACAAAATGAATGACCAGCTTGCCAACAGTCACCAATGGGTACAAGTTACAGGCTAATTGACGGGCTCCTATCATAATTGAGGCAAGAGATCAGGAGAACCTTTCAGAAAACTTTAGGGGCTCCCCACTGCCAGGACATTTCAGGTCCTCATGTGTCCTCTCTGCTTCTTTCTCCTGCCTTCCTTACCCACTGAATCTACAGAACTTTCACAACATCCATCTGCATCTCAGTGCATACATCTGCCATCATGGATTGCTACCATCTAAATGGGCCTCAACGCCCCCTGTTATTTTCTGTGGAAGAGCTGAGGGGAAGTACTTAGGACATGTTGCAGTGTGTAGTGGTTACTTTCTCAGTAGAATTACCCAAATGCTTCGGGCTGCATCTGCATGTTTAGTCTAAGCTCTTTGATAGATAAGTGTCACTGAGATCCAGAGAGGTTACATGATTTATCTGAGGTCACATAGCCAGGGACAGAACCAGGGCTCAAATTGGACCTCCTGCCTCTCTGCCTAAACTTTTTATTTCCTAGATCACAGCAACTTTTACAAATTATATATACTGGTATTAAGAAAGGTCAGTGCACTTTGGTCTGGTAGATTTCTGAGTCTTTTTTAAAAAATTTATTTTAAAAATAAAAGAAGAAAACATTAACAAACAGACATCCATTTACAAAACAGCATAAGAACAATACAAACAGTACAGAGTTACAGACAAAGTGGTAGGAAATTAACAATGGTTGTTGTGTTATGTATTGATATCCTCAAAGTGGTTTCTCAGGAAAACAAATACATTCAGTAGTGATCAAACAAGTAATCACTCACTGTTCTTTTCAGTAAAGCAATAGAAGACAGTAGTACAACTGTTAGCTGTCCTGTATATACATACATACGTACATACATACATGATTTCCCCTTCTTTCCCTTTTCCTTTCCCACGCACCAGTTGCCCATTACTTTGGAGCATTTTCCTTTCATTTCATAATGTCTATCATACCTCCTAGTTTTTACTCACTCTTTCGGGTTCTTATATTAGTGAGACAATAAATACATTGCTTACACATGCAGGTCTGATTTATTTCACTTATGAGTATGGTCTCTAGTTGTAACCATTTATGTATAAAAGCCTCGAGTTTATGTTTCTTTATAGCTGAGTAATATCCCATTATTGAAAGTACCACAATTTTTTAATCCAATTCTTAGTGGATGGACATTTGGGTTGCTTCCATAATTTAGCTATTACAAATTGTGCCGCTATGAACATGGGTGCACATTTATCGCTGTGATATGATGTTTTCAGATCTTCTGGGAAAATACCCAGAAGAAGAAGGGTTGAATGGGACCTCTAGACCTAGTTTGCTGAGGAGTCTCCAAATTGATTTCCACAGTGGTTTCACCAGTCTGCACACCCACCAGCAGTGGAGAAGAGTTCCTATTTCTCCACAGCCTCGCCAGCATTTGTTATTGGTTGATTTCTTAATGATAGCTTTTCTTACTTGGGTGAAGTGAAATCTCAGTGTTGTTTTAATTTCCATTTCTCGAATGACTAATAATGTTGAACATTTTTTCAAGTATTATACATGAAAAAAAGATTTATGACTTTATAAAACATTTGTTTTGTAGTCCTGGTGATTGAACCCTGGGGTTTTGTGCTGAGCTATACTCTCACCTCCCGCACACCCTTTCACACCCATTTTCTATTTTTGTTTTGTTTTGTTTTGTTTTGTTTTGTTTTGCTCTGGTCTTCTTAAACTGCTTTTTGTTTGTTTGTTTGTTTGCTTGTTTTGGTGCTGCAGATCAAATCCAGGGAGGCTCCAAGAATGTAAGATAGACTGTAGCATCCCAAGTAGGTAAAGGTTCTATAAACCTCTAAGAAGATTAAAGATGGGAGAAACAAGGTCATTTAACTAAGAAAATAAAATCCTGATCAGAAACTCATAAGTATTTTAATTCATAATTATCTTATTTATTCATTCCCATGTCTACAAAGGACAAAATAAGGGAAAAAATAGGTGAAAAATTGTTTGCCCGAGACAACTTCCTGTTTCTGAGTGTTTTGGAATGAGAAGCATGTCTCTACCAGTGGAAGCAGAAGTCACTCCACCTCCTGGGAATTTTAAGGAAAAGCATTTTAGATGCACAGTGATTCAACTATTTATGTGGTAAAGAGACAGGATGGGATGGTCTCCGCACATTGTGAAGCAGCTGGTGCTGGGAGAGGTGGATGATGATGGGCTTGGGGGAAACAGTACGGGCTGGCCGACTCAGAAAGGGTCAGCACTACTGCTGTACAACTGCTGGGGAACTCAGAAAAAAACCCTAACTTTTAGTAGAGGGGTGACGGGTGGCTATGTTTTCATAATTGCATGAGTTTGCTGTTTATCAAAAATGTATTGGCTTAAAACTATACAAATGTATGACCTTAGAGAGTTTCAGGTCAGTGTTGAAAATCAAGGTGTCTGGGAGGCTTGAGGGGAATTAATTCCTAGCCTTTCTAGCTTCTAGGACCTGTTATATTTCCTGGTTCACGGGTCTTTCCTCCGCCCTCAAAGCCAGCAGCGTAGCAGCCTCCTCCTTTTCCTTCGCTCCTCCTACCCCAGCCACCACATCTTCTTCTTAATTTACTCCCATGTGCCAAATCCTTCCTGGTACACAGGGTAACCTGCTTATAGGCTCTGTGACTAGCAAGAGGTCCTGAAGGCTGGGGCATGTTTGAGGAGGGCCCATCCGATTATCCAGCCTGTCCCAGCGATCCTTTAGTGCCAGTGAGAAAGGACGTTAAGAATGTAGATGCTGACTTTCCCTGTGGCCCATTAAAATTACCGTGCGGGACAGTTTCAGTGCAAATGAATGTAACATACGTATAGCACTTTTCTGGTTTTAAAATACTTTTGAATATTTTGGTGCCTTTCAACAGATCTAGGGAGTGTGGAGAGCAGGCAGTGGTACCTCCGTGTGACACATGTAGAGAGAGCCAGGGAAGTGAATTGTGTTAAATCACTTGGTTTCCCCAGTATACCTGTTCTCCAAGACCTGGTCAACCAGAGGTCTGCTGTCTCTGGGTTGAAGCATTTCCAAGGGATTTCTCAGAATTGAAACAAAATGCTCACTTCAGAGTTTTTTTTTTTTTTTTTTAACACTACCTAGTTTTGTTACATTCAGGACTCAACCTATTTAAACTTAAAATGTCAGTCTAAAAGGAAATCATATTTCTTTGGTTCTTCTGAAGATACGTGGAAAAATGAGCTCAGGTTTTCCTACCATAGTCTCACCACATGCTCTGACACAGTGTAGTGTGGGTGGGGTTTTACCCATCGACCGCACAAACAGTGCCACCGTGGCTGGCACCAGCCCCAGTGCTCTAATTCCTAATTGGAGGAATACCCTAATAACCAATGACCTGACTGGGTCCAATGCCATCTACCTGGAGATGGCATCACGTCCCACAGTTTGAGGGTTCAGTCCCCAAGACCTCCCCCTCTTCAGTGACAGTTGTCAGCTTCAGTCACAAGCTCCAGTTGTTCTGCTTATGCCTTTGGCCAGCCAGCTATAAATTGGGATTCCCGCAACCCCCTCCGCAAGTGAGACTGACTTGTTGAGAGCACGTCACAGAGCTCAGGGAAATGCTTCTATGCATTTCTTGGGTTATTGTTAAAGACGGGATACAGAAGAATAGCCAGATGGAAGGTGCATGGGTGGGCTGGATATGAAAGAAGGGTTTTGAGCTCATGTGCCCATTCTGAGTGTGCCCCAGCAGGGAGCTTCCACATGGTCAGCTGTCCTGAAGCTCTCTGGGCTCTTGTCTTTATGAAGTTTTGGGGGGGATGTTTCACAACTGAGCATGAGTGATTCAGTCACTGGCCATTGGTGATCAGTTTAAGCTTGTGCCCCACTGCTTGCTCTGGAGGCTTGGCCTTTGGGTGACAGGCCACATCATCTCATTAGCATGGGAAAAGGACATGTGGCTTTGGAGTGTCCAAGGATTTGGGGGATGGGATGCCAAGACCAAATACAGATTTTGCTCATGCACGCGCGCTCGTGCATGTGTAGATGCGCTGGTAAATATAGGCCCATGAGGCATACATTCATTGCATGGTTGAACTTAATGCCTAAATTGCAATTTTTAAACCTTGGGACTTGAAATTTTCTGATTTTGTTGTCTTTCATTGTGTGGTATTTTAAGGAAATATGTCAAAGACACATGGTGTAACTACATTTTGTTTTGTAAGCATTGATAATTTCTAATATTTTCGTGTACTCATCCTAAATTAATTATACTTTTATACTTAGGAATATTCTTTTTTCTGTTTCTTGTTTTGCATCTAAAAGGCTGGGAGGTAAGATACAGATGGATAACATCTGAAAAGATTTTTGAAAGAATAATATAATCAAATGAAAATTTAATTTCCTAAAGGAAATTAAATAGACTTAAAGGTATATCTATATATAAAATCATACAGGTATCATATAATGACTTAAATTGTAGTATTTATTTTTATTGAAGGATAAAATATAAAAATTGTGTATAGAAAGTCTTTAAGGGGAAAAATTACTCGAGTTCTAGAAAAACACCTTATAACTATTGCTTGAATAGGTGACTGTAGTGGAAAACCAAAGGATAAGAACTTGAACAACTTTGAAAGTTCAGTATTTTTTTTTTGGTATGACTGTATTCAAAGGTTTTTTTTATTCATTTGTTTAAATTTTTGACTGATACATACAATTTACACATATGTTGGGATATCAAAGGGTTTTTCTTTTAAGCAATGGCAACAGGCATATTTATTTGTACTTGAAAAAATACATATGTTGGAGAATTGGGGGAGAAGAGAACAAGTGTCTCAAAAAGCTTTAGGGCACTAGGTAATGTTCTATAGCCTTAAGGCCATTTCCTTCTCTCTTTTTCATTTCATAACCTGGCTACCACAGCAGAGGCACCTGATAGGATATGTTTGTTGTGGAGCAGATGTAGCTTAATTTTAGCACCACACCTTGTGTTTTATATTCACAGGTACTGTGATCCATACCTGAGTGAAGCTTGTGTGAGGTAGAGAAGGAGCCTGTGTGCGTTGGTAAAAATGGGCCAGTGAGAGCCCAGCAGGAGATAAAGGCTGTTCAGAGGCTTGGTTAGGTCAATTCCTTTCACCTTGTACTATTTAGTATAACTTTCATTATGATGGATAGAGCATTACAAATTGTTTCTCTCAGAAAAAAGGGAGAAGCACATGTTTCATAAAACTAGAGATGTTTATAGGTTGTAGGGTTATTTTCAATGTTATGTGCCTGTAAACTACGGTCCTCCTCCTTTGTAAAAAGACATTGTAGATAATGGAATGTCGGCTGGGGGTATAGCTCAGTGGCATAAGCGCTTGCCTGGCAAGCGCAAGGTCCTGAGTTCGATTCCCAGTGCCAGAAAAAAAAAAAAAAAAGATAATGGAATGTCTGATCACTGAAACGTCATTAGTTTCTTGGTACACATTTTGTTGGTCTGGTTTTTATTGCTTCTTGGGTTTAATATTGTTCTTGGAAATAGTTGATGTTATGTTATGTATAACTTTTCTAATAAAAGTTATTTTATAAACTGTTAAAAAAGTTTTAATCCTAAATGTAAAATCCATAGCTTCTGCGTTTTAGAATTGGAAAAGATATGGAGTATTGCAAATATTCATATTTTTCATTGGTAAATTAAAGTCATTTATATTGTAGTCAAAGAAGTTGACAGACTTAGAATGCCCATTGTAATTTCCCCTGGGAATATGTTTCTATTTATGTTACATGGACAAACGTGAAATCTGTAGGGCAACAAAAACACCTAGTACAGTTCAGTATTCGTAGGCTGTTCAGATTTTAAATGCCATATATCCTTTTTTTTGGTACTAGAAATCAAACTCAGGGTCTCGTGCTTGCCACACAGGCACTGTGCCGCTAAGCTACATCCCTGGCAAAGTGCCATATATCCTTGGAATAGTACTGCAAAGAGATACAGAAGCTGTTTGTATAAACTATGCTTTGGTTTTACGTACTGGTTTTAAAAACTAATCACTGGCATTTATTAAGGGCTTGCTAGATATCAGGCACTGTTGCCAGTCCCTTGTATGTGTTATTTTATTTTCACCAGCTCTGTGTTGTAGGTAGTGTTATCTCCCTTTTATCAATGAAGAAACTGAAATGCAGTGTTTTGGTTCACATATCTGTAGGGAGAACTGGGATTCCAACTTTGATATTTCATCTCCTAACCTCGCACTCACACTAGATGCAAACATAGGATTATGTTATAGGATTTGTGATTCTGATGCTTCCATTTTGCCAGATATTCAGCTGAGTGATAGAAAAGTTCTTTAATTCTATTCTTGGCAAAATTTGCCTAAGAGTATACTGGAAGGCATAGTTTGTTCAATGAGATGCTATGGAAAGGCTTGGAGATTTTCATTCATGTTGTTTGGGAACACGATAAATTGCTGTGGAGATATTTAAGATTTATTTTACAGAGTTACTGATTAGGATCAGAACCCCCACTCACCTCCATACCCCGCTTGTGATCATCCTTTTGGTTGTTAGTAACCAGAATGTTAGATGCAGAAGTCCTAAGCGGTACTTTGCAAGTTGACGATCATACAGCCCCTTGTGGAAATCTAGTACTCAAAAGTGTGACAGCTCTTGAATTGAGAGCTCTGCTTCTTACAAATGCCCAGGTGGGCTGGGTGATATTTACACCTTGGGGGATGACAGCAGGTAGTAGCCTCTTGATTTCAGAATTGGTATCTGGAGTGATAGGGGATAAAGAACTGTAAGAAATGATGTCTTGAGTTATTTTTAAGATGTCCTTAGTTTTCTTTAAAACTCCAGACCTTGCCATCACTGGAGTTAATAATGTATTCTTTTCCTCAGAAAGAAAAAAAAAATCACTGTAACTAATCTTTTATTTCTGATTTTGAGGCACAGCAAGAAAGAATGTCAGATTCGTATCAAGAAACTTAACTCCTACGTCAAATATGCATACTTGTGAGTCCCAGCAGTAATCATATTGTTGCAAATTTATAAACTGTATCAAGCTCCTCTTATTGTAAGAATCTGTGCAGAATCATTTATTTTCTATGCATATGCTCTTTTTTTTTTCTTCGGTCCCTTTGAGACAAGGTTTCATTATGCAGTTCAGCTTAGCCTTGAACTCACGTTGAAGCCCAGGCTGGCCTCTTAACTCACCACAATCCTCCTGCCTCAGCCTCCCAGGTGCCAGGATTATAGGCGTGTATATACTCATTTCACTTTCTAGCAGGCAAACAAATTTAGGTAAAAATGCTGCATACAGTGCATTGTAGTTTGAGAATTCAGTAATAACTGTTTTTCTAAGAGTAATAAATTTGAGCTGTTATATCAGCTGCATGTAGTCGTATCTCTTAATAAATGCATTTTAGAGGTGAATGCAAATTTGCTATGGAAATGTAAGCAGTCTTTCTAGTGGTTTAAACTAGGCACAATCTGTAGCCCTGAAACACACCGTCTTCATCCTTTTACATGTCCATTGTGTGCGTATTTTGTGCTTTTCAGGAAGAGTGAATGGTGGCAAGCGTGCGGATATGTGAATACCTTTTGTAATAAAAGGTCTGGTTTAGAGACACAGTGGACGTGCTATTCCACTCTGGAAGTTCTATGTTTTTGTCTAGGCAAAAAGACTTTGAACATTCAAGTGGGCGTGAAAGCACTAGTTGCTTTTATAAATTTATTCTTTGCAATTACTGAGCTGGCTTGGTCATGTGTTTAGGCTTTAAAAGTGGTTAATTTAGTAGGTTTATTATAATTGCTATTAACTTTACAAAAATTACCAAATTCTTAACTGTAATTCACCTGTATTTTCCCATTTCAAACTCTGATGCAATAATTTCATGCTCATTGCTGTAATGGCTTTTGAGACGTGCTGTGATTCTGTGGAGATCTGAGAAGAAATGACTGTAATGAAAATATTACCTATACTCAGAAAATGAGCATCATTCCAATCCTCCCTTAAGCTAAGATATTTGATAGCTAATGATTTTGGGTGAAACATGGTCTTGTGATGAAAAATGCCAGTTTGGGTAAAATTAAAAGAAAGAAAGGTGGAGAAAGAAGAAGAGGACAAGAGATAATAAAGAAGAAAAGCAGTACACTTAATGTATTATTAAATTACAGTAATCTTTCCTACCTAAATCTAACCTAAATCCTTTTCTAGTGCACTACTAGTTTAATGCCATATTATTCTATTTTATAACTAGCTCAACACTTATACAATCATATTTATCTATTTTTATAGACTTTTATCTATCATCTCTTATAAAGGTTTTCTTTGATGTGCATTCTGTTATTTTAAATAAATTAGAAACTCTTTGAGGATCACTTCCATTTATAACATAAGCTGAAGAAATACCCAGAAGGCCTTTCATTGCCATGAGTCTGTGAAGGAACAATTCTGGTCCTCATTCTACAAAGTAGTGCTACATTATGGGAGGGCAGAGGCTGTTGATCATATTCAGTGAGGAATTTCCACTGTCCAGCACTATGCCCTGCACAGAGTCATGGTTCACTACGTGTTTGTGGCCTGACTGACTGACTGACTGACACACAATACATAGAAGTATTACTGACTGCAAGTCTAGCACATTGCCCTTCACTTCTCCTAGGCAAGAAACAGATTCTACAAGTATTGCTTCAAAAACTGCACATTTTTTTTTTACTTCTAAACAGTAGTGAAGTTTTGTGTTTATTAAAGGTAGGAAAAAATACCAAACATACTCTGCAGAGCAAATTTGGGCCACATAAAGGTAGGGTAAAAAGTACACCCTACAGAGGGAGGGCGAACTATCGTGTAGGGATATAACAGCGAGCTCAGTGGTGACTACACCTTTTCTATCTCCCCCTCCTGAGGCTGATGTTAGGTCTATGGTGTCCTCTCAGAAACCTGCTGGGGTTCTTGGGAAGCCAACGTTGTGGGCTTTGGGGACTGTTCTATGCATATGTCCGGGGATTTTGTAATTAACAAGTCATGCCTACTTTTCCAGCCAGTCTTAGCCATGATCTGTTCTCCTGCTTCCTTCCCCCGTGAGAGACTCATGTCCTTGTAATTCTTTGTGGGGTGCTGAGGGAGCGGAGGTCTCCATCTTCATATAGCTACTTCCAGATTTCTTTATGCTTAACACACTTGCCAAGCTGGGCCAAGAGCAGAGAGCAGCAGCCTAGAGGGCCGATGGAGGAGACTGTCTCGCAAAAAGCACCATGTCCAGTGGCTGTTGCATTCTTTGCTTGCAAAGAATTCTTTACTATGGCCTGGAAAGCAATATGGGAAGATGTGAGGGATCCCCAGATACAGCGCACAGGAATGGTGGGAATTCAGCTGCACAGGTTAGAGCAAAAAAGGGATCTGAGGGCTGGTGGACCTCTCTGTTCCAGGAAGCGCTGCTTCTCTGAGAGGGGCCTGGGAAAGATCAAGTAGTAGACTCAGATCACAAAAGAAGCAGAAATGTCATGTAGGCTTTGAACCAGAAAAAAGCTTCCTGTGAAATCCTGAGAACATGGGAGCAGTGGGACATCTGGGGAGGAACCAAGGTCCGACAGTCGTTGGAATGGGACATCAAGCTAGAGCAATGAGAGTAGCTCGCTGCAGAGCCCATTAACTATTTCTCTCAGGTTTATCAGAATCTCTTGTCACAGGACAAAGCTGGTGTTTGGAACTGCTCTGTGCTGCGACTGCTGTGCGGATGGGAACAAATACACAGGCTACAGAGAAGATGTAGCCTGGTACATTTCACTTTTCCTATCAGACACATGAATTTCTGGACCATTATTTGAGCAGGTCCTCACATCAGAGAGGTGAAACCTAGTGCAGGAAGCACGAAACCCACATTATTATGGTAGTTGTGTTCTTCTGAACTGTGGTCCATTGTGCATTACTAGAGGAAGCTGTTTGCAAGATGACAGAGTGTCTGTGTCTTCTTAGAGCATCATAATAACTTGGAGGCAGCAAAGTGTTGTTTTAATCTTTATGGCTAAGAAGAAAGACATGGAGTGTGAAAGGTGCCCGTAAGAATCTGTGCTTAGTATTGGCAGAGCTTGAATGCGAATCAAGGTCTGTGGTGTTTCTTCATGTGGTTGGGAGTTACATAATGCTTGTGAAAATAAATGATGATTTGAATTTGATTTCAGTTTTTCAAGCTATTGCTTCCGACTTCCTAGAAACCTGGAAGTTCAAGCAAATCTTAAAAAGAGAAATAGGCTTTACAAAGGGCAATAGGCAGTATCTTCATCTCATTTCAGGGACATGCCCTGAACAATAGTAGCAGCTAAGACTTTCATGGTATTTGCTGTCATATTTAATTCATTTAATCCTCATAACGATACACTGACAAATTGTAGCACAAAAAGGTTAAGAAACATGCTCAAGTTTATACAACATTCAAATAGTAAAACCAGGTGGAAACCCTAGGCCTTTTGGAGATAGCATTTGTGTTTCCAAGCATTGAATGATAGTGTCATTCTGCTGTGATACCAACTCACAATGCTTAGGAATTTCATGCCTGGCTCTCAAAGGAAAACACTTTTTCTTGCTTAAAATGAAACAAACCACCTTAAGATATTTTTCTTGTGTGTAGTGATTTTCAACATTTACCATTAACCGATTTCTTCAGAGTAGGTTTGCTTCCTGCAGGTTCCATCTGATGCTTGACAGTCTTAAGCAGTTTTGGATAAATCTTAGCTACACACAGTAGTTTGGGTATCTTCAGAAGGCTCAGTGAAATTGTTAGATTTACCTTTTCTTCGTTGTTCCCAGCTTTTGGTTAAGTTTTATATATTGCTTATATAATTATCAAATAGGGAAAACAAATCTGATCTATTAATGAACACAACCTGGCAACTTGGTATAGTGAGTGCAATGTACAAAATAATCTATATGTGGAGAAGTAGACAGTTAAAGTTGGATCATGGGCTGTGGGTATGGCTCAGTGGTAGAGTACTTGCCCAGGAGGCAGTAAAGTAGTGAATTCCATCCCCAGTGCTGCAAAGTAACTAACTAAATAAATAAATGAGAAGCAGGGAGAGAATGTAAGATAAGATTAAAATGCTTATATTTTCCATCAGAGGATAGCATGGTGCTAACGGGATTAACTCAGAGACATACATTTATATCACTCATAGCCTAGGTATTGAGCTGATGTCATTTTCCCTCACAATTTCAGAATATAATCATCAGGAAAGTGTTTGCCAAAAGTTAACCAAGCTGTCACCTCTCAGGCATCTCTTTGAGAAGAATGGATTTTTAGACTTCTTGCTACCTGCCACCAGGGTCCATGTGGCCATTTATTCATTGGGTAGGTAGGCTCTGCCATGTGTAGAGTTGGCTAAGAGTCTCCATCTCATTGGCAGAATTAGATAAGCTTCTGGCTGCTATGCTGATGGCTCACTCTCTTGAAAGAGAATACTGATGTCAGTTCCAGCATGCTTTTTCCAATCAGTGCACAGAATGTAAATACCAAATCCTTCCTCTCATCCCATGGCATTCCATGTTTCCTCATCACGTCTGTCTTCCTTGGTCTCCCCAACTCTTCCTCTGTCCGTCTGGAATTCTGTCTTGGTTAGTTTTCTCTCTTTGCTGAGATAAAATGCCTGGCACACAAAGTTAAAAGAGGGAAGGTTTATTTAGCTCACACTTTGTGGAGGTTTCAGTCCATAATCACTTGGCTCTAAGGTAAGATGGCACATGGCAGAGGGGCACCCATGGAGGCGGAAGTTAGCAAAAGCAACAAGAGCTAAAGGGGAGAAGCAAGACTCTCTCCCTTATATTGTATGTAGGCTACCCGCCCTCGGGCAGGTATAGCGCTCACACCCATAGTCCCAGCACTAGAAAGTAAACCAACGGCAAATTCTAGAATGAGCCGCCTCTGAAAGGCTCGCCCACCAATAACCACATGAGGCTTTGGGGGCACATCCAGACACAAACCGTAACAAATTCTCCCTCAGGAAACTCGCCTATACCCTTGTCCCTTCTTGAGTGGTTCTGCCTCTTTGCTTTACAGGAAGGCTGTCTGTGTCCTGACGTCAGCCTGCTTTCTCAGAGGCTCTGTCAGGCAGGTTCTCTTTTCTCACTTGTCCTCCATGAAAAGGGCTTTGTTCCTTGTTCCTCGTGGCTTCCTCTTGTTACCTCAGTACTGATTCCTCTGGCTTCTTTAGAATCCTCAGCTCCTCTGAGGTTGAAGTCCTTGACTCTGTCACTCTGGCGTCTGCCACATCTCTCTCGTTCCTTCTCATCCATCCAAGATTCTGGATCCTAGGACGTATTCATTCTGTGCCTTGGCCCTCAGACCTGCCGTCATTCAGAGTGACTTCAGTCCACGGCGGCTTTTGTGTCCCATACCCTGGCCTCTTGGGCTCTTGGCTCTGCATTTTCTTCAGCCTTCTCCTATCATGCCCCCGTTCACTTCTTCCATGAAATCTTGTAAGTTTTCTTCGCAGGAATTGCTTCTTCTCTACCGTTTCTAATTCAAATACCCCAACACACTAACCTTCACTCGTTTTCCTTCTCTTTGCTTCTTTACTTATGTTTATTAGGACTGTACTCTGACCTAGTCACAAACACTGATCCCTCTAATTTCTCATTTCTTCAGTATACTTCCTTCTTTGGCCTATGAGTCCTAGACTCATAAGCTCAGCTGCTGAGACAGCTAAGTCAGGGCACTAATATTTGTCCTAACAAAGCAAGCGTGGAAGATGGAAGGGTTTGTTTCTTCTAAAATTATTAGAATATTGTTGCGAAAAGGTGAGGAAGGGATACCAGGCATGCCAAAGCAGCCAAAGCCTTCTCCAACTGCTTCTGCAAAATCTTGATAGGTTGATTTTTTAGATTAAGTTACTTGACTAATTTTCTATTCAGGTCTCACTTTAATGTGTTTCCCTCCTCTTTCTAAATGCAGAAAGAAATCTTGGCTCAGAATTCCCTTACTGAAACACTTCTACATCTCTGTACGCTCAGCCACTCTGTGTTCTCCAAAATTGAAATGACTGAAGATATCTTTTCTTAAGGCTGAAAAAACATATGGATGAAAGTATGCTACTTCTCAGAGTCTGTAGCCTCTTGGCAAGACATCTGCTACAACATTTTTTGTTCTTGGATCATAGACTGTTGTTTGCCAATTGTTTTCATAAATATTAATCTTTCAGTTCTTGACTGGCATACAAGTTGTTCTTTTGGATTCTTTTCTTTTAAATGTACCATCTTTAAATAATTTTGCCATAGCACAACACAAAGAATTTTTTTATGAAAAAAATTCCAGTTTTTAAAATGGGGAGGCAGGGCTACATAACATCTAATTTAAAAACTTGTGGCTTTGTCCTTACATTTGGAATTCTTTTCTTCTTCACTTAATTTATTGCCAGTGGAGTAATCCTCCTGCATTAATTTTGCAAAAAGAAATCTTTCACTTCAGCCTTTAAAATTACTTCCCTAAGTAGCTGATTGATTTAGTCCTTCGGTAAATGATTATTCCTTCTTAGTCTGGAACTATAAACTTTAAAACTGGATCATGATCTTGGACTGGATTCTGAAGAGTCAGGGTGTTGTGTCATGGCATTGAATAAATGTTAATTTCTAATCATATGTTTGCATGAGAAGTGAAAGATCTTCCATGAAATATTCAGCTTACCACATCCTGCACTAAAGAACATTATGTAATGATTGTTTATATGTTGTTATTGGAGTTCTGTGGCATGTACCACACCCTGAGGAGCACATCTGAGTCGTTCTGAGTGCTGTGTGCAGCTTTTTGGAGCTCATCTTTATTATATATGGTAGCTCCTGATGTATGTCACTGTTAGCTTTAGAGATCAGTAATTGGGAACATTTTAAATGTTTTCAATTATTTCTCAATGGATCAAATTTTAACCTTAAAAATGAAAAGTGTTTCACATAGATACTTGATGCAAAGTTATGGGCTCATGTGAAGCCAGTGACACAAAAGAGCAAGTGCCTAGCTTTGAAGGAAGACTAATTGGATCACAATGCCACAGCATCTTTTCTGCCTTAATAAATTACCTTTTCAGTATTTAACTTGACTTCTCTTTCTTTAAAGCACATTTTAAAATCTTAAGAGGGAAGCTTCTTTTACTGGTTTTCATCAGAGATTTGGTTTGGTCTCGCCTTTCCTTCTCCCTCCTCCCTCCTTCCCCTGCCTTTCCTCTCATCCTTCCTCCCTCCTCCTCCGCCCTTCCTGCTCTCTCCGTCTCCTTCTCCCTCGCTTCCTCCCTACCTTCCTTCTCTCCTCTTTGCTTTCCTTCCCCTTCCCCCCTCCCTCCCTTCCTTCCTTCTTTCCTTTTTCATTCATTGTTAAACTCAGAATGCTCTATTGTTAAAGGAGCATTCACAAAGTGGAAAATATAGTAACTCATTGATGGGATGAAACAGACATTTCTTCAGTTCTATCTACAATCATGTAAAATTTATATTGAATAAAGAAGCGTTCTTTATTTCTTGTCAGGAGTTAGGAACTGATGGCACAATCTCCTCTGAGGTCCACCGGCAAGTGTCTCTCTCCTACACCTCCCATTTTCTGGAAGTACCATGGGATTCGTATGTTTACATACACTTTTATACATTCTTGCCAGGGATACTTCTTGGAAAGATCACAGTGAATATTTCTGCAGTGCCTTTATTCCAGGGAGAAAAGAGAATATCCCAGAATTGGAGAGCAATTCCATGATCTGCTGAAGCTGCTGACGAGAGGAAGGCCACCGTAGGAAGGCCACTGCCATGACAGTTGGTGATTCCGGGGGGTTCAGAGAATGGCCATTGTGAGCAGTGTCCCACTGACCGTGCAGTCAGCACCAGGAGAGGAGTATTTGGAGAAAAGCTTGGTCTTGCTTTTATGGTTTTAGTCCGCTAACCAGCACTTACTATACAAGGAATGTACTGATACCATCCGTATTAATTTACAAGGGCTACCATACAAATTTCCATAGATTGAATGGCTGAAACCACAGAAATTTATTTTCTCTTGGTTCTAGAAGTCTAAGTTGAAAAATATTAGCTGGACTGGTTCCTTTTGAGGGCCAGGAGGGAAGGATCTGTTTCCTGCCTTTCTTCTTGGCTTATAGATGGCCATCTTGGTGTCTTCCCATCGTCTTCCCTCTGAATGTGTCTGTATTCAAATTTCCTCCTATAAGGACACCAGTTATTGAATTAGGGACTTCTCTAATGACCTAATTTTATCTTAATTACCTTTTTAAAGGCTTCATCTGCAAATGCAATTATATGCTGAGGTACTAGGGTTAGAGTTTGAACCTATGAATTTGCAAATGCATCCTCTTGAGCCCTAGCACCACCTCAGTCTTTAATTTATTCATAGATGCGATGTGCAAATGGTTTGTGTGTTGCTGCCTCTATGCTCATTTTGTCGAAGACAGCTACATTGCACTGAGCAGATTGCGTGCATCTGCAAACAGATTCAGGACGTTATTTCTAAACGTTATTTAAATCAGCTCAAACCAACAGAAGAAACATAGGAAGAAGTTTTGCTTTCCTCTTGTTTTACATCTTTAATGTTCAAAGAAAACAGGTAATTGGCAATAAAACTCCAGTGCCACTGAGAATTACAGACATAGATGTCTGAACTTAAAGTTGAAACATATATAGAGCTGAGTCATTTCGCTAAAACAAAATGAGTGAACGTGAAACTTTGACACAATCATTCTGTTTGTGGCAGTTTTAGCCTTGGATCAACTCTCCGATGCACAGACTGCTTGGTTTGTGGTAGCTGAGAAGCAGAGCAGAAGGCTGCCAAGGGCATGGGTGAGGGGCCATATGTAGCACCCAAGGCCACACCTCCATGCCCCACCCAAACATGCCCAGGAGTGTGCTTTACTCCTTTGCTAGGTGTTTCGTAATCCAGGAAAGTTGCCATGTCAGGGTTAATAGTCACACTGTCCTGTCCCAAGTCCAGCTGTACTTAACCTATAGCTGTTTTACTGCGGCTTCAGGAGAGTGACAGTGATGTGAGTCTTGGACAGGTCCTAGGTGTAGGGTTGGCTGTTGGTCATGCGTCATGTGAGATGAGATGAGATGAGATGACATGGGCTCGCAGGAGGTGTGGAGAAAGGTGCTCAGTTCTGGACCTTTGGAATATCCGGAGCTAATGCACCCTTGGCTTGGAGGTGTACAGCAAGCAGTTCCCTCTGTGTACTTCACTCTCAGGAGGAAGAGTTACCATACTGCTATGCAGAGACATTAGCACATAGAGGCCCTTTGGAATTCTGAAGGTGGATGAGCTTTCCTAGGAAAAGCAATTAGTAGTACAAGATCGAGAATGGGACTGAGTGATATTAAACATTAAAGGAAAGCAGACGGGAAAGAAACTCACAGAAATGGGCTAAAGAGAAGTCTGAAGAAATGGGCTAAAAAGGTGAGGACAGAGACTCATCAGGGAATCAGTG
>PVLD010019477.1:0-36305 GCA_004027595.1 Dinomys branickii
AAAGAAAGAAAGAAAGAAAGAAAGAAAGAAAGAAAGAAAGAGAAGGGAAGGGAAGGGAAGGGAAGGGAAGGGAAGGGAAGGAAAGGAAAGGAAAGGAAAGGAAAGGAAAGGAAAGGAAAGGAAAGGAAAGGAAAGGAAAGGAAAAAAGAAAGAAAAGGAAAAGAAAAAGAAAGAACTATCAATAGCTGATAAAAATAAGAACCATAAAGGAGAAATGTAAACTATACGGGGGTCAGCTCAGTGATATCTCAAGATAAGTTAATTACAGTGGTCATTTTATTCATTTTACTCCCAACATCATGGGGATCTGTGTTTCTGGTGATGCTAACTTTGATTCTATGGCTAAATGGTATCTTTGAGAACCATCTTCTGTAAATTTAGTGGTTTTCTTTTGTCATAGTGAAATATTTAGGGGGAGATTATATCATGATGTAACTAGCCCATTTGCATGTAAACTTTGACCTTCTCATCTTAGAAACCATAGGAAGCTTTTGCAGGTAGTGACTTCTCATATGATGGTTTATCAATGATTTTTTTTCTTTTCTTACAGATATTGAGGTTCTTCTGTAAGAAACAGTTGTCATTTCTGCATTTAATTTATTTACATATCACATACATAGAGCAATAAGTGTGAATTCATAAAAACATTTTATTCTTCACATGCAAATCCTATTCTATTGTTACTTATGTTATTTCTCTGGCAGTTGTCCTTTTGTCTCTGGGCACACTTCTCTGTTGGCTCCTGTGCTTTCGATATGTATGCATCATTTAGATATCATTCCACTTTCTTTTTTATGACACTACAAGTTTGTCTGGGTTTATTTTGCATCCATTTCTGCTCTAGTGCATCTTACATCATCTCCTATGTAGTCTTAAAATCAATTCAATGTTCAAGGCGCCCTGATTTCTTTTAAGAAGGATACAATTTAGAAGTCAAGATCCGGAGGCTAACTATGCTCTTTGCTATAGGAACCTCATTAGCATCTGTCAGTACGTAGAAAACATTTGCCAGTGTACAACCTGATGCACAAGTGCATGCATACGTCTCTCTCTTCCTCTCTCTCTTAATGTATGCAACATAATTTTGAAATAGTATTTAACATTTCTGATGCCAAGCAAGAACCACAAGTTTTATTTCATTCCTCGTCATTTGTTTGTTGATTTTTCTACATTGGAAAGACTCCCAATTATTACTATTTATACTTATTAATTTGTTGAACTCTCATCTCTATAAAATTAATTGCATAATTTCTAACCATACCTTTTTAAAATGAAAATGTTGAGTGTTTTTGTGCTGTTTTGTAGAATATGTGTTGTTTTTTCCAAAGTGACTTAGGTCAGCTTCCTCTCCATGCTGTGTAGCGTGGTCCTGGAACTCACATTTAATACACTTTGAGGCATTTGTCAGTGAAACTCACCTTTCCCTCCACACTCTGACTGATGCTTTCATTCCCATACAGGAATTTACCATTTTTTGGTATATGGTTGCATAGGTTTAAAAGCTGGCAACCACCACTACTCTCATATGCAGGAGAGTTTCACTTTCACTAAATTTTCACTAATATTTTCATTTAAAAATATGATCTGCTTCCTCCCTTAAAGTTTTATCCTCCAGAGTCTCATCATTCAGATTTTACCACCAGGCTTAAAAAATGTGTTTATGATTCATTTACATTTTTGTGTGAATGAATAGTGTATCTATTTATCACTGAGGAGAATCAATTGTATGTGTCTCCCAAAGGTTTATCCACTCATTCCATAATTAAAGTAAGTGTTGGCTATCCACTTCGGCATATGTGAAGTGAGTCTCTATAAGCATTTGTGTGTAAGTCAGTTTGTGTGAATTGTTATTTCTCTCTCTCTTGAGCAGTTACACTGACGTGGCCTACAGCACTAGGTGTATCTTCACCTTCAAATGAAACTGCTACATTGTCTTCTAAATTGGCTACATTATTTGCATTCCCACCAGCAACATATATTACATGTAATGTGAACTTTGATTCCGTAGCTAAAGGTGGTGTCTTTTAGGATTGTCTAATGTGAATTGACTAGTTTTTCCTTAGAAATTATGAAATACTTAGGGAGAGATAAGAGGACACAAGTATTCTCCTTGCAGTTAAGCCTTCACCTAATGAATCCTCATCAGCATTTGTTATTTTTTTTCTTTTAAAGAGAAAAGGGAACAACAAAGATAAAAACAAAACAATATAAACAATAAAAATGATACAGAATTTCAAAATAAGATGATAAGAAATTAACAATGGTTGTTATATCACATATTGTTATCTTCAACTAAGTTGCTCAGATTCCTAAAGGTAAGAATGCAAGATTGGTGAAACAATTAAAGAGAATGAAAAACAATTAAAAAAAACATTAGAAATGATACAGTTTCACTGATCAAGATGGTAGGAAATCAACAATAGTTGTTATATTGCATATTGTTGCCTTTGTAGTTGTATAGATTACCAGATATAATCATGCAAAATTGTAAAAAAACGTAAGCATTAATTATTCCTTTGAATAAACCAACAATAGCAGTACAATTATCCCAGCTATTCTTATATACACATATATATTTTTTCCCTTTCTTCCTTCTTTTCTCCTTTCCCTTGTCCCTCTTGTTCCTTCTTTTGAGCAATTTCTCTTTCTCTTTCACAATATGTATTGTACATTTTGAGTTTTATTTACTCTTTCAGGTTCTTATATTAGTAACATGATGTTTACACATGCGGGTTTGATTCATTTCACCTAGTTTAATAGTCTTCATAGTGCCTTTCAAAAACAAAAAAAAATTAGTGATAATTTATCATTTTTTCTTAATATGAAATGTCCTTTTAGCATTAAATGCAATGATCTATACATTTTCTTTTAGAAGTTTATGCATTTAGATCTGCCACAAATTTTGACATAATTTTGACATGGGGAGTAAAAGAGAGATTGAGGCTCAATATTATTTTTTAACTCATGGACATGCAAATATTTCTGCATCATGATTTTAAAGATTGACCTTAAATTAACCCTGTGTTCCTTTAGGTGACCTGAGAAATACAATGACATAGCCACCCTCAAAGGCCTAAAGTTGGAAACCAAGGTTTAAAGCACAAAATATATAATTTGGAAGGAGAAATTGTTGAATCGAATTGGGGTTGAAATTTTACTTATGTTAGAAAGAACAGAAAGAGAAATCAATTGAGGATATTTCTACAATAGTTTAAAAGATCCATCCTAAGAAGTAGGGTAGGTAAAATATCAATTAAGTACATAAGGAAGCTAAGAGATTGTAAGAAAACTGACACAATTATATCAGATAATATGTGAATGCAGCCATTGAGAAAATTCATTGCCGAACATAAGAAAGACTGAGTCAGACAACAAGGAGGTCTGCAGTTGGTATTAATGAAGCAGAAAAAGCGGCAAAAGTTTTATTTTTAATTTTGCTTTTTATTGTGATTTGGTTTTGTAATTTAGTATGTGTAAGCAATTATATTTTAATAAAATAATTTTAACCTTTAAAAGATTTCTTTGAAGTTATACAAGACAAGTCAATTATATCCAATTGCTAATATGGATAATATAGCAGAGTAACTGAGGTTAAAAGGAGTAGCAATTTTCTTAGTACTCATATTTTAGTTTAAGAGGTACCACTACTTGGGTCACATTAAGATGCTTCACTCTGGGATGTAATTCCAAACACGTGGTGGAAATGTTCCGAAAAGACAAAAAGCAAAGGCAGGAAGGGCCACTGGAAAGGACAGCAAAGGCTGCAGCAGGAGAAGAGGTTAAAGGGAAACAGCAGTCATCACAAGCAGACACCAGGTCAGCTCCACTTGCTGCGCTGGGACTCATGGGAGGAACGCAGTTTTTATCTCCTTCAGTGGGACATGAACATGCCATGAGATGTGACCTGGCTCATATAACTTGAGATAAAGTGATGTGTGTCAATTCTTAGTCAATGCCTTCAGTATCAGTGTCAGATGTGCTAATTCCCTATCTCACTGCGGCAGTGGTCAATGACTAGGGCCTGCTTGTCCACCCTCATTGGACAGTGTAGGAAAGACATTTTAAAACCTCAGATCACATCACTGAGAATCATTTTAAATTTGCATGACACAAGCCTGCTGCCTGAAATGTGAGCAAGATACCAGAATGAGCCATGACATTCTCAGAGTTCCAAATGCTATAAAACCATAGTAGTAATAAAACTAGTCTAAAGAAGGAACAGGCAGAATGTAAACCACAACTTCTCAGTGCTGAGAGTGATAACCTGGCTTATAAATTTGGTGGACCTGTACTATGTTGTGTTTAGTGCTGTCAGTTCACATTTTAAGCAAATCCAATGTGCATTTCTGACAAATTATGCATATAGAACAAGTAATTAATGGCCAATACATAGATTAGAAAACATGTTTCTAAAACCAGTGTATCATTTAATAAATGAAATCTCATCTATAACTATTCTTTAATTCTCTAAATTTGTACAAGGAAACAAAACTTTAAGTACTACTTATTTTGTTTCTGTGTTTTTGTCTTTTGTCTTGAGACATTCACCTTCAGGGAACCAAAATCACAATTGTAAGAAAACAATTACATTTAGAATTTCAGGTTGTTAGCAATAGCATGTGTTTATAATTGATGAGTACTGAGTTACCGAGGCTTTCATATTCAGCATTTTCAAAAGATGTGGCGCATATAAACACAGGCTACATAAAACATATGAGGCAATATTCAGACTATGAAATGTTTTCATAAATGGAGGATTATTTTCGCCAGGAAAAAATCATATTTTATCACACTAAATTTTCAAAACTCAAATATTTGAGCTACATATATACAGTATAACCTATATTTTGCTGTCATGGTTTTTAACTTACAAATTTAGAAACTTGTAAAAATATTATTTAAATATTTAGCCAAGTGATGTATTCCTTCATGAAAATTTGAATAAGAAAAAGTAATTAAAAACAAATATCCTCCCTGCTGCATTAGTCATATTAGATTAAGTTACTTGTAAGCACAAAATTTGTCTATGAATTTAGTTTTAATAGTAAACAAAACAATTCCAAAATATATCCACCTAGTTTTTACAGAATTTTATTTTCCACTACTAGAGATACTTGCTTAGGTTGATCATTTCAAAGATATTCTTTTTTTAAGGTAAATACTCTTGTAACTAGGTGTAGAAGAAAGAAATAAATTGTCATGAAAACACTGATGGTTTATCAGATGATATTTCCATTAAAAATGAGAGTAGGACATTGGTAGTATATAAAAAGCGATATAAAGGAATCATTTGAAAATTACTCAGATAAGAAAATATAGATGTTTTACTATTTTCATTTCTGCCCTGCTGAAAATAGAATCCAGTGTCTCGTGCATGCTAGGCAAGTGTTCTACCACTGAACTAATCTCCAGCCCAAAGTTTTCAATATGTTATTTCATCTCAGCTCATATGGTTGAAAATCTTTTATTATAAAGCCTTTGGTGATAGAAGCCATTGTCTTAGACTATATTCTAATGCTCAGCCAAATAAAGTATGCAGGGATAATTTACTATACATGGCAATGTCTTTCCTCAAATACTATATTGCATGAACTATGAGAAAAGAGACTTGTAAAGATTTTATGCTCCATATATTTTGAAAATGCTACATAAGAATTTTTCAGTTAAGTACAAATAAAATGATAAAGACGTGTGGTCTCCAAATAAGACCAGGAAGTGTTTGGACTTTTTTCATTTTCCAGTAAAATATACAGAGATGTCCACATTTGGTGACGTCCACAGCAAAAGGACAGGGCGGAGGACGTTGGGTGACATGGCCGCATGAACAACCCTTTAAGCTTTATTTGCCTTCAGTAGTTCCAGGCTCATTTTATTCTCTCGCATCTTGTTGAATTTAATTTTGTAAAAATTTTTTCTATCTAGTTTTAATACATGTTAAGTTCACTGTGCAGAATTGCTAACTATAGGCACACTATTTGGAGATCTTTGGATGATTTTTCTCCGCTTTAATCAAATATGCCTATTGAATAGCAACTCCCCGTTTTCCTTCTCTCTTTCCTTTCATCTCTACTACCATTCTACCCCTCGCTGCTATGAGTTTCGTTATGTTACGTATACCGTGTGTGTGAAATGATGCACTATTTTTTTTCCTTTCTGTGGCGGGCTTAGTCACTGGCATACTGTCCTCCAGGAACGTCGGTGTGGAAGTGAGCAGCAAGGATTTCTTGTTTACCACCCGAAAAAACTGCGCTGTACGTACACACCATGTTCTGTTCATTGACTGCTGTGTCAGCAAGCATTGGGGTGTCCGCGCCCAGACTGCTGTGAACAGGCGAGCACTGCGTCATTGTCCACAGGAGGGCCGACATAACCGAAAATCTTCACTTCAGTTATCTTGGGAAAATACACAAAGCATGGTTGTTGGATCATATGGTAGCTCTGTTTTAACTTTTTTGAGAAACCTCCATAGAGTTTTCCATTTTGCAACACCATTTAAGATTCCACCAACAGCAAGCAAAGTTTAAATTCTTCCACATTATGACCTAACATGTCCCCTCCCCACCTTCTTTCCTTTCTCTCTTCTATTCCTCCTTCTCCTCTTCTTTCATCTCTTCCTCTCTCTGTGTCTCTCTCTCCCCGGCTCCCTCCGTACCTCCGTTTTTCAATAAGCACCATCTTAAAAGGTGTGACATAATACTTCAGAGTAGATTGATTTGTGCTTTCTTGGTGATTGGTGATGCTGAACAGATTCTGACCTATCTGTTGGTCACATGTATACCTTTAGACAAATACCTATGTAAGCACTTATCCCATGTTAATCAGGTTATTAGTATTTGTTTTCTAATAAATTCCAAATTTCTTACATACTTTAGAATTTAAGCTCTAGTCAGATATATGGTTTGCAATATGTTCTCCCATTCCTCAGGGTGCCTTTTCACTATATTGTTTCCTTTACTGTGCAGAATATTTTGGGTTCATTGCATTCCACCTGACTGAAGTTTGCTTCTGTTGCTTATGATTTTGGTCTTGTAACCATGAATCCATTTCCACGATCAATATCATGGAGCTTTTCATCTATGTTTTCTTCTATGTGTGTTAAAGTTTCAGGTCTTATGTTTAAGCCTTTAACTGGAGTTTATTTTTGTCTGGTGTAAAGTAGGGTACAGTTTCACTCTTTTACAGGTGAATATTCAATTTCCTCAATATTGTTTGCTGAAGAGATTTTTTTCCCCAATTATGTGATTGTGTGAAAGGGCACCCTTGTCAAAGACCATTTAAGCACTTGTGTACAATGCATTGCTGGGCTCTCTATTCCATTCCATTTGGTATTATTTGGCATTCTCTCTCTCTCTCTCTCTCTCTCTCTCTCTCTCTCTCTCTCTCTCTCTCCCTCCCTCCCTCCATCTCTCTAATTTAATCAGTACAATCCTATTTCAATTAGTCGTATAATATGTTATGAAAGCAGAAAGCATAATTCCTCCAACTTTATGCTTCTTTCATAAAGTTGTCTTGGTTATTCATGGTCGTTTGTGGCTCGAAGAATTTTAGAACTGTTCTAATTCTGTAAAGAAGCATTACTGAGATTCTGACCAATGTTACAAAAACTCTGTAGATCACTTGGGGGGGTATGAACATAGTAACCATATGAAGTCTTCTAATTCATAAACATTGCATTTTTTCTTTTGATTGTATCATTAATGTGTACAAGTTACTGTGTACAAATCTCTTATGTTCTTAAATTTATTAATACAGATTTCATTATTTTTCATACCTTGTCCAATGTTATTCTTTTTCTCAATATCCTTTTCACATTTCATTGCTATTCTATAATAATGCAAAGGATTTTAGCATGATTTTATATGCTGAGACATTATTGGATCCATTACTTCTAAAAAAAATGTGAGTGTGTGTGGAGTCTTTAGTTTTTCTACATTTAAGACAATGTCATTGCCTCTTGGATCCTTATTTTATTTTTAATAATTTAAACAAAAGGAATAAAAAGTATTCTGCACAAAATAATGACCTGGACTACATTGCTATGATTAACAGATACTAATTTATCAATACCTACATTCACATTTATAGACATCTCTATATGTGTGTAAATGTATGTAATACTTCTTTTATGTGTGATAATATTAGAGTTATTAGTTTATATTACTGCAGAGGGACAAAAAGGAAGGTCATTGCTTTCTAAGCTGGAAATATAGACACAATCTCCTTCCTATATATTTCTCGCTTTTTATGGTTTTCAATTGTGTTTATACTTGGGTATGAAATGGTTTTACAGAAAAAATATATATATATACACATTTAGTTTATATCTTGAAAGACATTTATTGATTCTAAGATAATGACATTTGGATGTTGTATCGAATTTATTGAGTAATGTACTATGAAACATACGTAAATACAAATTTTGTAACTAGGTAGTTAGGTTTCGAAAGAATTTTCAGACAGGTGTTCGAACTCAGTAACCTTACACTGAAATCCACTGTTTAATTTTGGTAAATTGACTATCATTGTACAGATTTGTAGGAAGATATCCACTACTGTTATTAATGGCAAGAAAATTAAGGTCAAGCACTTTGTACTTGTTTTTCATGCAAATTCAAGATTAAAAAGAAAGATATCTCAAAATAATTAAAATAAATCCACTAACTTCTACAATATAATGAACAGGGCAAGCAGACACCTTTCTGATTTTCTACTTCTGGGTAGATTTTTTAATGGTTAGGAGAACTTTAAACTTTTATCTCCAATTTTCAGCTAACTCTTCCCTCTTCCTTCTTGCATTCTGACACCACAAATCCAACAGCACATCCACATTGTCTGAAGAGGAACTTGAAAGGGATTTCCTATGGTGAAAACAGCTAGATAACTCTTGAGGACAAAATGGCAATGTAGAACTATCCTCCAGCAGCTTTGCCAGTGTACAACAAAACTAGGTCATTCTATTCAGCAGGAGAAAGTTATTAGAAAAACTCCTGTCTCGTTTTCTCCACACACACAAAAAGAAATCTCACAAAATTTAACGACCTATGATTTCTTTTTCGGGAAAGGTAATGCGCCCTGTACTTTCCATTCAGTATGTGTGCACTATGACATATGTGAAAACTCTGATGATGACAAATGTTAAAAACATAACAAATTAAGAGTTTTAAGTACCAACCGATTAACTAATATATGCCAAACCACATGGTTGTTAAATTTGTAAAATGACATAAACTGAGCCAATTCCATTGTAAATTGCTTATTGGAGCTTAGCAGAATATTTCTGAGTATAGACCTTGTTTTTGATCCAAAAATATATCTCCTATTAGAAGGGAGAGTATGTATTATGCGCACCCACCTCATTAATGCAGTCATTCAGGGTCAGGGTGATACTAGGTTGAAGAAAGAGACAGGTAGGGCATGACTCCAACCAGCTAGATATCTGCACTTTTTGACTTCCAGCGTCACATCTTCCCATTGTGACTGCATGGTTTGTGGACATTAGAGGAATAGTACCATTTTGGAACTCAAACATTACAGGAACAATTACTCATAGTATATAAACTCTGTGGCCAACCTCTGCAAAATCTCTGGGTAGTGAAATATAAGACCAAATGCAAGGCCCACGGATGTTTTGGCTCATTTGAGCTCATTTATGATAGTTCACAATTTATATAATGCTTATGAGAGGTTCTTTCATATTCAGGGCTGAGAAAAATCTGTTTGATATTTTTCCTTTTAATATCTCCGACCACCTGGTGTAATTTGCAAATAGTTGAACTTTCTGGAGAAGTAAAAATATGTGATTATTTACCTATGACAAAATGTTTGAAGTCTGTGCCTCTAAAAATGATGGTGAGAATGATGATTACATGTCCTACTGGAACGATTTAATGAAAGAACCTTAGAACTCTGGAAGCACCACTGAGTCCTACGGAGAGGCTATGTGCAGTTGAATCATCATATATTTTAATTTATACATGATGATACACAATGGGGTGAATTTGGGACAGCTTTCACTTTCTTCAGTAAAAATTCAATGTGGATTATTTCATGTACAGTTAGACTGAACATTTTTGTAAAAAGCTAAGCAAAAAACAAATGTATAAAAGGTAAACATTAATTTTTGTAGTACAAGTACACCAGGCTTTGGCTAAGAAATAAAGTTTTTCTCAAAAGAGGAACTAGGTATTTAACTACAATTTTTATTAATGCTTTGTGAGGAAGTCCATAAATAAGGGTAGAATGTAAAATACTAGTTTAGGATCATTTTTTTTGATTAAAGACCTCTCTCACAGCCAAACACCTGTTTTGCGGTCATGGCATGTATAATTAATGTGGCCTAATGAACGTGCTTCATCAAGATCTCACTGTGGTTGAAAAGTAAAACCAGAGTCGGTAGGTCTTAAAAACTGTAACATTTGTGAAACGACAGTCATAATTTAAGTACATCGCCGCCTGTCACTCCAGTTCGCAGTTAGTGGATGGACAAACTTCAATGGAATCGTGTGATAATCCCTGTAATTTACTACATACATAAAGGACGCGTGTCGTCAGCACCACCATTGCCTGCCTGGCTTCTCTGGAAGGCATGTGTGTTTCCTGCCTGCCTTGACATATGAGATTTCAGCCACAAGTCAGCTATCAAAAGCAACACTTCTCCTAGCTCAGCAGCTCTCCTCCTGTTTCTGCTCCTGCCTTTCATCAGCCATGCTCTACTATAAGGGAAGCATCCATCTTCCTGACAGTAAGTTAGATTTTAGTGTTTTAATATAAACAAGCAGGGTGAATTATAAAGAAAAACAAAACCTTTTCACAAAATTCTTCCAATATCTATCACGTAAATTAATCTGCCTAAATAAATAAATAAACGGTTTCAATATATTTGCTTATGAGTGAAATTTTATCTAAGCAATCACTGACTGTCTTAGCCCTTAAAAATGACATGTGTACACTAATAGAAATAAAAATCAAATCTCATGCTAGGAATTTCTGTTTCAGAAGAGCCTAATTATATACTCGCGATATCAATAAATTCTGTCATTTAACTAATCAAATGTTCTCCTTTAGTGTACTTTGGCTGGAATTACAAAATTCCATCAGCTGGTGACAACACAAATTTATTTTCTCTCCATTCTAGAGACTCTAAATCCCCGAAGAAGGTGTTAGCATGGCCCATTCTGGCACGGACTTCTTGCCTGCACACAGAGGGCCCTTAACCATCACATGGCCTTTCCTTGCTGTAAACACTGACAACTTCCTCAGTGTATGCGCAGAGATCTTCCTTGGTGTACACACAGAGATCTCTCTCTCACACTCTCTCACCCTCTCCCTCTGACTTTGTGTGTTTCTGTCTCTCCCCCTCCTGCTATCCCTCATTCCCTCTGTCTTCTCTAAGGTCAACCAATCTTGCAAGATTAGGGCTTCATTCTTATAAATACATTTAACACTTACTGCTAGAGGACCTAACTCCACATTAAGTCACACTGAGCATTAAACTTTCGATGGGCTAGGGGGAGCCATTTAGTTTTTAGCGTGTCCTAAAGTAACCAGAACCTTGCAAGAGGCTGTCATAGCAGCACCTGCCAAATTTACATTTGTTTGGGGAGAGTGCAAAATGCTAGGTTCTAGAACAATGCTTGCAAAATACTGGAAAGGAATTTTGTTTACCAGACAAAATTGCTCCTACAAAACTAAACATCCACTCTTAGTTCTGCAGTAAACTTGTTTTGGAAGAAAATATATCATGTAAGAAAATTCAAATTTTACTCTTTGAAGCAAATTTCATTGTTTCTAAATTTTATTTGCTTATATGTTCTTTGTATAACAAATTGGTTGCACATATATTTGACTAAGATAAGTAAAATCATTTCAAACATGGAAAGAGAAATTCATTAGCTAATTTAGTCAGCAAGTTTTGCTAAAGGTTTCCTGTCTAACATACTGTGTTCTGAGAGTCTGGAACTTGTTAATGATTAAAGCAGATAAGAATCATTAAGTTTTCAGAACCAACGGATGCGTAAATTAGACTTCCATTTATGAAAATTGTGACAATTATTTTTATGCAATGCTGATTTATTCCATCAGCTCATGGCAATTTTTGAGCTTCATACAGTCACCAGTCCTTCTTCATTCTGATGCCTTCTTTACCTCTCTGAAAGTAGAAAATGTTATACAGAGATATATATGTATATATTTCCACTATTTTAATGACAGTATTACAAGCCTTACAGTTGAACTACAGGATAAAATTGTATCTGGTTTGTTTCCTAAAACCAGTGCGCTTGTAGATTAACTGCCTAAACTTCAGACCCTGAAGCATTATGCTTGACAGTTTGGTTCCACTTCTTATTCCTGTGAACACAGATAAGTTCATTCGTTTACAATCAGTTTTATTTTCCTTATCTATAAAATGCTAATAATAATATTCAATTTAAGTGCACTAAGTCATGCATTATGAAATAAATGTGCTATCACTTTTTATTTAATTTTGAGTGACTACACCTGCAGTGTACCAACACATAGACACATCCATTATCTATCTAACATGAGTGAAATTGAACAAAATTTTCCTAACACTATGCTATTTAAAATCAAATGTTTTGGGGAAATATCAATTGTCTGAATCTTCTTTGAAGTCGATAACTGATTTTGTCCAAATCTTTGAATAACTAAATTTTATAAAGACAACTGTTGTAGCGTGAAAAGCGTAGGTACTGTATGCAGAAAGTGCAACACATAGACACATCCACTGTCTGGCATCAAGGCCACCGTTTCACCTCAGTATCTGAGTTCAGGATATATTGAACCTATCGACACCTTTTGTGTTATACTGTAATAACTAATAACCCCACTTTGAAAAGTGAAAATACAGTTTAAAGACAACTACTAACAAAAGACATTGCATCAAACTCACATTGTAATATAAGCATTTTCGTTGTCTTTTTGCATTCTAAAAGATGTTATCTTGTTGCTATTTGTAAATTTTATAGCTATGAAGGAAATAAAAAATGGAGGTCAAGGAGAAAGACAAGCATGCTGATAGTAAAACAACACAGTCTGGTGTACTGTTGATGGCCTCATAGTAGGACATATTCAAACACGAGGACCTGTACTCCAGGTACCTGGTGAGTAAGCCAATGATTCTGCTTCTCTTCCCCGGGCAAAATTCCTGCCCCTACTTCAAGAGGCACTATCAGGAAGAACTAGTATTTTTGACAGTTCTTTCATTCTAACAACAAACTAGTACCTAATTCTAAAGCATTATTTAATTTCCCAAGATTCAAGACATTAGATTTGTCAAACTATGGAAAATGAATTTCAAAATATTTCTAATATTTCTCTTCACAAAGTTCAAACCAAGATATGTAAGAACAGCATTAAAAAACATTTGAATAGGATGTTCCACAGATGTTGTCTCTTTGTAGTTACTGGATTAACTTGATGCCCCAGCACAAAGAATGGCAGACAATTTGGTCTTGCTTACACTTGGCTTCCTGTCCCAATGAGTACAGTTGTTTTATACTGGGTAACCCAGTTACTACACCTCTAGTGCAAACAACTAACAATGTGAAATAAAATTAACAGCAATGTGAAAGATTTCAGGGCCTAACCCACATAAATATAACTGAATTATAGCTTTCTAATCACAAGGTTCTGGTTTCCTATTATTCACGTCTTGCTCTAGGCAGGCTCTTTAACACCTTAAATTTATTGAGAAAATCATCACTTTTCTAGAAACTGCAATCCTAAATGACTAACAAAATTATTCTTCCCATGTGTTCACTAAGCAATTCTCAAAAGTTAGGTATCCACAAAAATTTTTCCAATTTCTTTGTGGAAAAAATTTAGAGCAAGGGACCATCCATCTGCCACTTAGCCATCACATGGTCATCTCTTCACTTTTGTTTTTATGATTGATCTTACCCACTTAAGGATGAAACAAAGCCCACCTTTCAATCACCCTGTACTGAGTGCACTGGCCTAGTGCTGTCCAGTGTAGCCATCAACCTCTGTGGTCCTTTAATTTTAAATTAAGTAAGATTAAACTTCAGTTCCTTACTGTGCCGCCCACATTTCAAATGCTCAATGGATATTCATAGCTAGTAGCTACTTCACTGGACACTGAAGATTAGAACCTTTCTATTATTATAGAAAGCTCTTTGGTAAACACTGTTCTAAGGGACCCTCTGAAGGCAGAATCAAAGGACAGTATTACTTAAAAGGACTAAATATAGTTTTTAATGTCAGTAATATATGATACATACAAGAGTAGAATATTAAAATATATTTAGAAATTCTGAGAGCAAATGAAAGGAGAAATTATTTGTAATTTCTGAAAATTACAGACTGGTAACAAATTTTGAGGATGGATATTTGTGACTGTTAGGTTGAAAATGTGTTGCTATATCATCAAATAGCTTTAAATAGAGATTTAACAGTTTTTAGTACATACTTCTAAGTATTAGAAATTATATCCATTGGCAAACATAATTTATAAGAAAATGACAGATCTGAAACTATATGTGTATATATCTGAACAATATGTATACAGTGGTCAAAATTACTTTAGGTGACAATGTTCAGGAAATATTTACTCATATGTAATGATATTTATACATAATAGAGCACTACTCTGCCATAAGGATAAATTAGATTTACTTGTAAGAAAATATTGCACCAGGAGGCCAGAATGATACCTGAAATAAGTCAGACACACAAACTGCCATATCACATAACTCCTGCTATATGAGAAACTCGAAGTATAAATAATTTTAACAAATGAAAGACAGTGGGAACAGGGAGAGGGACCTTTTGCAAATGGGAAACAGCTGCAGACTGAGGGGGGAGAAAGGAGAGGACAATAGGAAAGTAAGGTAGGTTAAACGCATGTGCCTGGTTGCTGAGAGAAATGTACAAACATGTACTACACACAAGTACTACGAAAACACAAAGCACTTTGACGATTAAGGGGCATTTTGAAGGATATTATCCAAAACTTTGGGCTGGGGATATAGCTCAGTGGAATAAGCGCTTGCCTAGCAAGCACAGGGTCCTGAGTTCGATCCCCAGTACCGCAAAAAAAAAAAAAAAAAAAAAAAAAAAAAAAACCAAAACTTTAGTTCGATCCCCAGTACCACAAAAAAAAAAAAACAAAAAAAAACAAAACTTTTGAATACTCTCACTAGAAGTCTTTTATTCACCTTTTCCTTTCTACCTAATCCTGGTCAGTTCAAACAAGCTTCCCTGCTATCCCTTGGTTTTTTTTTTAAACTCAGTTCTTTTTCAACGGTCTTTATGTAAAAGTGTATTTCAAATTGTAAGACAACCCATTTCTTTATCGTTCATTTACTACAATGATGCATAAGGTTTCTTAAAGCAGTCTAGTCAAGGACCAAGGACTTTTATGATCTTGTAGACAGAACCTCACTGACAAAATAACTCAAAAGGGTAGAAATTAAAGCAAGTTCCATCTCTGAGGCAAAAGCCCCTGATCCACATGTGTGTTCATGCTGTGCACAGCTGGCCACAAACTAGAGAAACGGAGTAAGGAAATCCACGCATGGTCTGCAACCTTTTACCAGTTCCTCCACTTCACTACTATTCTTATACCTTCAGCCTGCCGAAGAGAAAGTCTCACTTCATATAAATGCACAATTGAAGAGCAACTTTATTTACTTAATATAGCTCTTACTGACTTCAGAATAATAAATTAGACAAAAAATAAATACAGTTTGGACGAGTGTTATTTATCACCAGGCTGTGGTACACACAGGCAGCAACTAAGAATAAATAGTTCAATTGATTTCAGGCTGCGCTATTTCTCCTCCTCTCTTTAAAGCAGGTAAATATGCTCTACAGTCTGCTCGTGCCTCCCAGTGAAGAGGCATGTTAATTCACAACACATTGCAGCACTGATCCCACAGGGCACAGCCCTTTCAAGGCTAAGTGCCGTGAGACGAGGTAATGGTACACAGTCACACACCTGGGGAGTCTATTTTCAAAATATATGAAATATTGGACGCTGATGATGTATTCATTAATAAATGGAAATTGAAATTAGGAAGAGGAAAATAAGCAAATTCCATATGCACTGGGTAGACTAGAAGAAGCTATTGTTTCAATGAAAAGCCATAAATTTGTTGTATATTGTCATAAACTATAAAAGAAGCACTGGGATTTCAAAAACAGTAAAATAATTTATAAAGACAGACCACATTAGAGATATAAACCATTACAAAATTCAACAGTGGGAGGTTAATTCAGCAATTTCTCTAAAATTCAATCATGGTTAAAGACTTATAAATGTAATCAACATAGGAGTCACACTGACAACTTTATTGACACCGACCAGAGTGTTTTGTTTTTTAAGTTTTTGTAAAATACAGAGCCACACCAACAGGGTGGAATGCGCTATTCTTCAACAATAATTACTTAGGAATATGAGTCATTCCGCCTAATTCAATGTAATTCCTGCATATTCAATATTTATGGCATTAGGAGAAAAAGAAAATTATGTGGTTCCTCAGTGAATTAGCACTGATTACAGTTATCTTGTTTTTATTATACACCCTGTCCTAAATTATCCACTTTGTGGCAATAATGAAACAAAAACTTAAAACGAGCCACATGATAAACTTGCACTGATGAAATGCCCTTCCCCACAAAATCCTGAAAACAGTTCCTGCAGATGACTCTCACACACGTGCACACATGCACATGTGAGTGCTGATGTATGTGTGTACACGTACATATATATTTCCAAAATATAAAAATATAAAATACAAAATTTGTATCATTAGGGACTGACCTAGTAGCCAGCAAATTTGACAATAGATGCAGAACAAATAAGTGCTTGGTCGCATGACCGCATATACATAAAATCAGTGGGGAAACAACTTATCCAGTAATTTAGGCATCAATTAACATTGGTATGTTTTTCATGTTTAGTTCCTACTTTTCCTGAATGCAACTGAGAGTTCACAGTAAATCTTCTCAAATATAGTGTAATAATTAGTTGCTGCTCCATATATTAAGACAACCAAATGATGTCTCTATAATTATATTTTCCCACTAGTTATTCAACTTAAAAAAAAAAACAGATTAGATGTAATTACAGCAAATTTATGTCCTTACATGTTTTTGTGAATGGGTTGGTTGTGGGAGGGGGAGGAAGAGGGCGATATTCAGAATTTGTCTTCTTTTAAATTAAGTTCTATATAGGATCCTGAAATGCTTGATAGTTTTACTGAGGATTGTAGTTTGATATTTAATTTAATTGCCCATAGTTTACAATGCAGTTGGTTTTATGGCAATGCAAAAAGAACACAACTTTCTCTTCCTTGACTTACTTTGGCAGGCATAGTCAGATAACACCGTTGCTCTGCAGAAGATTGACTACTTTAACAGCACTGCAAAGTTGATTTCAGCAGTTGTCACTAAAATCGCAGATTATTCAGAAAACTATTTAAGCTATACATATTTAAAATTAAAGTTTACACAAAAATTCTCTCTGTGTCGGACTGTTATTTTCTCCCAGTCATTCTCTTCTCAGCCCCTCCACTTATCTGGCAGAAATTAGACCTAAATTATTTTGTACATGCTTGGGTTAGAGAATGGGTTTTATTCTGGGTATCTATTTGAAAGGCAGCCACATTGTGAGATGTGGGGTGACTATAATGATTTGCATTTCCTGTTTTTTACAGGTAGAAGGAAACACCAAAATGTGTATCTGTAATGGAAAAGTAAGAAATAGAAAACTTTAAGATGTATTCAAGTGGATTATTTTTATTCAAATTTACTGTTGTTATTTCTGCTGGACAAGTGTCCTCCACAATGGTCTACAACTTTCACGGATCTTGGTTTCTAAGTGTCACTGTCCAATAAAATAATCTAATAAAAGGAAGTACCTGTCTTCAGGGCTACATCATTTAAAACATACAAATATTAAAAATATTTTATGATGTAAAACTATTATTAAATTGAAAATGTCTATAAATGTGAAAACCCAGAAAAATATTGAATATATTGTATGTAGTAATTGATAGAAGAAAGAATCATCAACGAATGCTAAGATCTCTTGGGAAAATTTAATAAAAAGCAGACTGCAAACACATCTGAGAGCATGTCTACACAACAGGGTCAGAACTAATATGCTTAGTTATTATAAGTGAAAATGCTAAGCAACAGATGAATGGGTAAAGAAGATGTGGTCTTTTTTCTTACAATGGAATACTACTCTGCCATAAATATGGATAAACTTGAGACATTTCTAGGTTAATGAATTCACCTTGAGATCATATTCTTAAATAAATAAAAAAAAATCAGACACACATGTGCAAGTATTGCATGATTTTTCTGATGTGAGAAACCAAAAGTGTAAATAAGGACCCAAATGTGTAACAGATATTGGAAAATGGAAAGAAAATATTCAAATGGGAAGGACAATGCAGAGGGGGTCCAAAGAGCAAAAGGAAAAAATGTGGATACAAAACATTTGGAAATATAAAGACAGGAAGAGAGATTGGAGTGGCACAGAATGGGGAAAAGAACAGAAGCAAGGTACATCATGTATAAGTTCACTACAGTGAATGTGATCACTATGTATATCTAAAATGTACCAATAAAAATAACAAAAAGGTAAACACCACCTAAAGAAGTGATTAAAGTACTAATCATGCAATGGATTATATTATGTGCCATTTAAGTCATTAAATAACCGATTTTAGTCATCCTCAGTAATGGCCAAATGACTATCTGTGAGCCTGTGTACAAACTCTTTCACATCCACTGTTGTGATATCCAAATCCCTATCTGGAAACAAATTACATACTTCTTTAATAATTTGGTGTCATCAAACCTCTCCTGTGAAACAGGTTTTATTCTTTAACATAATGAGAATTACATAGCACATAACATTGGATTTTTAGTTTGAAGGTAATGGCCTGAGGTTCTATATCTCTTAGGCTGTGGTTCTCACTGGTTTACCTGATGGTTCCTCAGCCTTATGGGTCCTCATGTAAGTTTTCAGAAATTCACCCTTCACACATGAGAGCTCATTTCTTTAGAACTCATTCAGTGTTGACATGAAAAAAGGCTTCTTATTGTGTCTTTGTTGTAACTAAGGAAATGTTTTGGCAGTAGAATTTATTGTCACCAAGTCACTCAAGCTACCTCACATGGTCTCACTGTGTTGGTTTCATTCTATGGTATTCAGAGTAATCTATTTTGAAAGATGGACTAATATTTTATGGGATTTACTTAGTAAAATGTTATATATTGTCATAAATATAAAGTTCATACCTATAAATAATAAGTAATACATGATCACCTACATAAAAATGATTCACATTAACCCCTCCAAGTTTCTTACTATAAATATAACTATATAAACATCAGGGAATTAAAGAGATTTCCTAGTTCTGTGTGGTTGTAACATTAAATAAAAACGTTTTTAGGTTTTCTGTTTTAAAAACCATATTTTACACATAATTTTATCTGAAAATGTGTTTTCCCATCACAAAAATATGTTTTGTGAGGATCTCAGGGTGTATAGTTAATTTCATAATTTTTACTTGGAAGTCCACTTTAGTAAAAATTGCTGAATTAGAAGTTTGAATATATGTCTTCTAAGAAAAATTTTTATTTTAGTACTGAATGCTAAATATATGTTATCCTCATGTCAACATGCATAGTGAAATTTATTTTGAGGCCAATTTCACTGACTGTTTTAATTCTAATAAATCTAACCATGTAAACCATGTGATTTTTAAAAAAATTCTCAGGGTGGTGTCAGTTGTTTGCAGTGATTAGATTTAAAGAAGGCAATATTTGATTTTTATTGAGGTATATCTTAAATTTTGAAATGAGTGAGGATCTCCTGTCTGCACCAGGCATATTCTAAAAATATATTGAAATTGCACTGACATTCCAAGTATTTAAATTTTACCATCACTATTTTTAGAGAAATACCTCCTTTATTTCAAAGTAAAATGCAATAATTTTGCCCTAAAGAAAACATCACTTCACACATTACTGTTATAATAAAATATGTTCTTTTGTCTAAATGTTGTACAAGTTTGATCAAATTTTACTTTTGGCTTAGTTATAATTGGGTTTTTGATCTTGCTAATTCACAAAACATACTGGAGGGCAAAGGAAATGCTTTGACATGCGCTTTGTGGATCAGTGTTTATAGCCCATAAAGTTAAATATGTGGTTACAATTATTCAGAAAATTTATATAGGAACTTCATCAATGGACTCATAAAGCTCTAACACAATGGGATAAACGCTCCATTTAGTCCTTCTCAGTGGGCAGCCATGATCCATGGCTCTTCCAGTTTCCATAGGCAAATACTACTATCCACCAAGAGAACAGGAATGATGGCTGGATATTTTTAATTTCTTACACTCATCTGCACTTCCTCTTTAGAGAAGCATCATTTCATTTAATTAGTCTTCTCATAAGAAATAGTTTTCACAGTGATCCAGTTGACTCAAGTTTTCTGACACTGTGCAGATGGTGAAAAACTGGTGTCTGGTCTCAAAGGAACTACTTGACCACTGCAATAAAATAGCAATAAACAAAATAACAACACTGCAGCCCACTTCAGTTTATGCAGCAGTCAGCCTTTTATCACTGAGAAACCTTGAAAGAGACATCTGAGCTCTGCCGCTATAAACAAAGAATTGTTCCTGGCTTGGAGGTGGCAGGTACCGGCACTGGACGGGAGCTCCAGCCTCCTGAATGTCAGCAACTGACTAATGTGAAGAAATATACTGTGGCTTGTTTTTTGGAGAATATGTTTTATAAAGCTCCAGGGACCATTTATCACAAATTCATCCACTCTGCAGCAGATTGCTGCTTTAATGTTGAATACCAGATTTTAGTCAAGCCTTCAATAAAAAAAAGTAATAAGGGGAAAATTCAAGTGTTATTTTATTTCAGTTCCACTCTCAGATTTCATCACAGAAGAGCCACTTTAACTACCCATTTTCTCTTTTAACAAACTAAATATTTTATGATATGTGGCTAATTCGTTAGAAAATTTACATCTTCTTACTGTTGTGAGCATTTTTTCAGTAGTGCCATTTACTCGGTGAGCTTGACCTGTGCCAAATTCTTCCAACAGAGAAAAAGTATCTACCAAGGATACATTTTGCTGATGGGCACGGGAAAATGCATGTTGTTTCCCATAAAATGAAATTATCCAACCACCACAGCAAGACTGTTTATAGGCTTGAAAATAAAAGGCCAATAACTATGTCACAGTGATATTTAACAGGAATGTAATAGGTGGCAACCATTAAATAAGAATAATATACTTGACTTTCTTCATTACATATAAAACTTTATTGTAAGAGAAAACAGTAGCTCATCTCAGCTTTAGAAACTGCAGTGCAAGTCGAAAATTGATGTCTAACATTATGTCAGCAGTTCTCCATGCTGTAGGTGAATCCAAGCATTTGATATAATCTCTCCCAAGACACCCCTTTACTTCTTTATGGCCTGCACTGTCACACAGAAAAAAAGCAGACATAAGTTTCACACAGGTGTGTTTGTCTTAATACTCAAACAGTTGGTTTTTGGCTTAAAAAATCAAATACCAGGATCCATGGGAACAATAATAGTGAAGGAGTATAATATAGCTTTTCCAGGGCTTGCCAATCCTGTGACAACCAAGTCACCTGAAAGCGGAAGATTACACTACGTTAGAGCGCAGATCTGCATGCCAAAGCCTAATCTGTACAAGCAGAAGTCTCCAGCAATGAAGTGGGGGGAGCACATGGAATGTGTGTTTTCTGTAAAGTCCCAGTGTGTGTCCCTGTGTAAACATCTAGGAGAACAAGTTAGGAAAGAGCTGATACAGAAGTGTAACATCATCCGTGTATAGATAGTACATATTTAAGAAGCTGGAGGTTTCAGAGAGGGTCACATGCCAATCTCATAACCTTACTGGTTTCTTCTACCTCCTGTCTTGACTGGTTTTTTTTTCCTTGTCCTTTCTATGGTCTGTAATCCTGGTCTTGAAAATGTACCCCTTTAGAATCAGAAACAAACGCAATGCATACATTTTATTATGTTCATGTATGTGTGCAAATGGATAATCTGAATTTAAGAAATAGCTATGCGAAAGCTCTCTACTCTCCCATGAGTAGGGTCTATTCACTCACCCAGCATCCAATACCAGCAGAGGGAGAGTGGCTACAACCATGTGTTTTCTGGCTAGATTCTGTTGGAGCCGAGCCGTTCTGAGTGTAAAGTATAAATACTCCACGCTGGTGAAGTCTTCCTACTTGCAGCCAGATGCTCTCCTTGCATCTATGTAGGCCTTGGGTAAACTGGAGAAAGTAGAAAACTTAAGCCAAATGCCAGTTGTCTTATTAGCTGTGGAATTAATAGCTCAGCACTCTCGCTCTAGCTGAGGTTTGAATGCTACCATCAGAGCATGTCCTCTTTTGTGACACAAGCGCTTCTCTTTTAAATGTAATTAGTGATCAGAAGTGCTTTTTTCCAGCTATTAAAGTTTAAAATATACCAGCAACTAGTAAAGCAGTGAAGTTATTAAGAATCCCCAATGAAAGCTTCAAAGCTCTTTGCCTTTTGGGGAATCTCAAACTATCACATAATTGAGTTGGGCATTTCTTTTCCAGACCTGAAAAAGCCTTTCATAGCAAGAGCAATGCCCATCTTTTTGCAGACAGAAAGAATTCGTAAGTGTGCACTATACGAGTGCTGTGAACAAATAAAGATGCATAAGGAACTCTATCAGATTCTAATCACTAATTAGTTCCTGTGATTTAGCAACACATTTTTATGGGAAAGATACATTTTTGAAAGTTACATGACTTAAAAGTTTATCAGAGAACTGACATCTCCCTCGCAAGGTAGCATTCTCCGCATACAAAATTTTATCCGATTTGTTAATGTCAGCTAGAATTTCATTTTTTAAAAAAAATCTGAAAACCAAATTCTGTGTTTTCTATTTTTGTTTCCTAAATTATTTCCGCTGCTATTAATGTGTGTTGCTGTACTTCTTTTCATAACAGAAAATCAGAAAAGATATTAGGTGACCTCCTAAAAGTATGGCAGTGATTTAAAACAAAAAATGGTAGACTTGAAACTCTAATGGTTCTTGGCATCCAATTCAATTTTCTCTTTCGGAATTTTTTTCTGTCGATTTCTACTTGTTCTTTCTCCTGTCCACTAACATTTCATTCATCCTTTCCTTCTATTATTTAACTAATGTGTTTCTGCTTTCTCCTTGACTTTGCATTCCTTTCCTTTCTCATTATACCCATGTTCATGTTTCACAATACAACACTGTACAATTCTTTCTTATGACCTCATAGATGAGACTTTATAATTAAATCTTATGTGCCTTAAGCCTAAAAGCATTTCATGATCTTTGTTATTCTTATAATAATATGTCTCTGTATGTCCAATGCCACTTGGAAACATAGCAGGAACACAGATTTCCAAGTTCCTTTCCAGACTTACCGAATAAGTGGTACCTAACTAATCTATATTTTAGCAAGATTTCCAAACTAAAATTTCAGGACTTGTAGCATACAATGTTTTACCATGGTCACAGATGTCAGAAAGACAGACTCTTCAACTTCTTCATATGATCTTAACTGATGCTTCAGTTATGGTGTCTATATTTAACCAATCACTGTGTTCAGATACACAGGATAACCTGATTGGTTTGTCTTTGGTCCTGAGCATACACTCAGGGAGGTGGCAGGTAAGTAAGGCCCAGTTTCATCACAAGAAAATGGAGCAGAATCAGCCCTTAAAAGGTGCAAGGTTTGGGTGTAAGGGGAGGATTTTCTGTTCTTTTCAATAAATAGTGTTCAGATTTTTTTACTTCACTTTAAGGTCAAATTTATTATTACTAATATGAACACACAACCTTACAAGTTAATGGGATTCACTGTTATATTGTCATACATGCACACATCATATACTGTCACCCACACTATTCTCTACCTGCCTCCTTCAGCTCTTTCAAAATATTTTCTAGCATCTAAAACTCCCTTCATTCCTATGCTGTTCTAAGCACCTATGATGATTCTTTTCCTTCTAGTCTAACACTGAAATCACTTATTTTCAAGAAGTATCTTTTATAACCTACTCCTCTCTCATCTGAACACAGTATTACTGCTTCTAAAAACACAGTCTTTACTTTTCTGTCAATTTCTTTGTGAATATCTTCTCTATATTTGGTTTCCAGATAAAAATAAATATTTTTTTAGACAGGCACACTGATTCCCCACTCTTCTGCCTCTTATATTTTATAAAATGCTCTAGACCACACATATGACGTATTCAATAAATGTTTTCCAGTTTATAATTCTGTCATACTTCCCTTTCCAATCAGAACCACAGTACAATAGTATCAAGTATGATTTCATTATTTTAATGTGTATCAAATATAATCTTAATATTGTTTTGAGGATAGAGACCTTGTAAGTGAAAGTCTGAAGTAACATGTTGAATGTTAATACATAATCTAAAAGAATAATTCAAATTCACTCTGCCTTTTTCTGTCATGACTTTGTGTTTAATACAAAACTTCCTACAAAGTAGCACTTAACATTTTAAGTGATGACTTCTTTTGTAATATGAAAATGGGATTACCTCTAGAGAGACACAAATGTATTCTTGGCTTTATTAGTAAGAACAAACCACTGAAACTCTTTAGATAAAGTAGTGACACAGTCAGAAACATTATTTTGAGCGAACCAGGCAAGTGCTGTAAGTCTTGAGGCCATTCCTAGAAGATTCCCCATAAATTCACATTTCTTAATAATTGAAAGAAGTATTGCCTATATTTTGTCAGTGTAAGAACTAGGTAAGCATAGAGCAAAGCAGTACATTTTTTTAAGATATTTACTTAGATAATAACAAGATATATATGCTTTCAAATATTGGCTGAAAATAAAAATTATATGAATGCTTTTAAAGTAGTAACAATAATCTCAGAATATGAGTAATTCATATCAAGGTTTAAATCTTCATTCTTCCATTCGAAGTAAAATTGTGTGGTATTTAATTTGCTCATCTGTGAAGTGGGCGCTACCTTATCAGGTGACTTGGTGGACTTGATAAGCTTTTGTTATTCCTGAAGTGCTTAGGATGTAAACAGTTCTCAAGGAATGGGACCAATGTATTATCATCTTTCCTTATCATTTACACTGGCCCATCCCATCCCACAACAGCACCCTGAGTTACACAGCCAATCCCTGGGCGCCAGCCTTCTCCTTTAGGCATGTGTCAGGAGGATGGGTTCTGTTATTGGCTCTTCCCAGGATCTAAGATAGTATTTTCTTCTATTTGTCACTGCTCCTGAAACCTGGGAGCACCGATTTCCCTTCCCATTCTATCATGATTTCTAAACATGAAATGAGGGAAAGCACGCCCAAGACCATTTGAATCGATCCTTGTTACCACCATAACAGTCTAACTCCATTTGGTCATTTGCTGATTGCTTGTCAATCCTGCAACTCTCTTTCATTTCACTCTCTCACATGTGCAAACTAGTAGGAAAACCTAGGCGCTCTCTCCTTTGGTGCCAGCTTGAATTGAAAACCACACAAAACTCCTATCTCTTGGGAATGCAGGCACCCTTGTTTGGATTCATACCCCTCTCCAGCATAAAACTTCAGGGCAGGTGCACCACATGCATCTCTCTGTAGCCATTTTCATAGCTGCTTTGCATGCTGCCTGCCTTCCCCAGAAGGACCCATAATGTAAGTCACTGGTTTTATCACTTCCTCACGTATGTGTGGCATTAGCAGTCCTGAAATTATAAACAAATTTGGGGCAATGTGTCCACCTGTCTTCTATAGTGGGTGCCATCTAAGCAACAATGACTTTAATCTTCCTCTCAAATTCTTCACGTTCATACAAATCAATTCAGCACAGTTAAGCAAACTGGGTAAAGAATACGCTTCCTTTCAATTACTGTTCAGTGCAAAGGTCAGGAACTGTGGGTCATCAGTCCAAAGTCTTTTCCCCTCAATTAGTGTGAATGTACCCAGCAATAACACCTAAATCCACTCTAATTCTTATATGAACAAAATAAGAAAACAACTAAGTCATCCTTTATTCTCGCTTGTCCTATGGATAAACTGACAAGTTTTAGTTTCTAAGTTTTTAATAAGCATTCTTGAAAATATCTTTTATTCCCTTATATTAGTATTTTTAAGCTTCAAAATAACTGTAAAATATTATCTTGACCTATGTGTTTTGTGGCTACTCCTAACTTCCTTAACGCCAAGATGATTTTCTTCTATCTGTGGAAATGTTATTTAAAATTCTTGTAGCTCTATCCTGAAAATAATCCCCATGACTTTTAACAAAATGAAGGCTTTATTGATGTAACTTTCTCTACCTGTTTGCTATAAGAAAGGAATTATCAATATTAGTCAAAGCAAATAAAACAAAATGAGGATGGAAGATAAGGGATTAGTCATCCTCAGTGTAGACAGATCGTTCTGTCTGAGGGAAATCCTTCAGTGAGAACTGTTTTATATTAATGGATCAAAAGAGAAAGTTTTCCTCCAATTTGAGCAAGTCCTTCAACACTCTCCCCCAACACACATACACACGCACAGCCTCTTACTTAAGTTGATGTGAGGCCTGATGCAGATCTAATCCATTTACATTACTGTTTTTAAAAATTGACCTGTGAAAGCTAAAAATTATATTGTGTTTCACTATGTTTGTTAAGCTATTTCATTTTTCTTTTGCTCAGAAAAAGGAAAAAATGACCCTGCAATCTTTTTTGTTTCTTTCTTTAATGTCCAACTCTCTAGGCTGTGGTTGAAATTTGGCTTGGTTTACAAGCAGTGTGAAATGGTATATAGAAACAAACTAGAACTTAATGGATGTTTTCCACATCATAAAACTGCTATGGAGTTTGGCACCATTTAAAATGACTGGCAGACTCCACTTAGCACAGGCCAAGGAATGAAATGCCAGGGGTGCTGCAGGTCACTGCACTGGCAGAGGTGCATGGGAAGCTTGCCTGGCTCAAATTCCTGCAATTACTTGCTCATGTTCATGAGCGATAAAATTGAAGCAAATTAAAAAAAGAAGCCACGAAACATGAATGTGCAATCCACACTGACCCAAGAATGGAAAAGGGACAATTTTCCATATGCTTATTTTGTTGGTATCTTTTATGGCATGAAATAGGACCTAATTATAGGATTTTATTCCCAAGCAGAATTCCCTATAAGAGAAGTGAGTGCATGTATTTGTTAAATGCTAATACAAAACACAAATGGCAATACCATCGAGCTTCTCTTGGGTAAGGATACTAAACGAAGAAGTCAGTTGCTACTACTTTCACAGAAAAATATCCATCCAACTTGTTGAACATATTTTTTCTTTTAAAGAGAAAGAAAAGCTAATAACAAAATAACAACAAAGACAAAAAAATATAAAACCAAAGTGATACAGAATTTCCAAACAAGAGAATAAGAAATTAACAATGGTTGTTATATACTTCTGTTTTTTAAATGCTACAAGAATATTTACTTGAACCATATTTACTACAGGAAAAAATTAAAAAAGAAGGAAGGGATGGAAAGAGGGGGAGAAAGAAAATGAAAAAGAAAAGATCAAGAAACAAACTGAAATATTATACAATGAAATTAATAGTTATATAATTATAGTTACACATCCAACTTATTAGAAGACAACCATAAAAAGCTACATCTTCAAGAAAATGCAATGAAATAAAGAAATATTTATGATACAACTGTATATTCACAGCAGGTGATAAAAATATATTTATAATGTATTTACAATGTATATACAATTGTATTACAATACAATTGTATTATCACTGAACCATGTATAAAAATGCCTTTTGATAGGTCAAAATGGTTGATTTTACTCAAACTTAAAAGATGAAAGTCAGAAAAGAAAAACTATAGATTATAAACCCAAAATGCTAAATACTCCTACCTTGGCCAGTTTCAGGCTGCCCAACTGACAGGATACCAGGCCCATAAAAATAAAGTTCTAAAAAGTGCTCTCTGCATATTGCTGTCCTGGGCTGACTTGGGGTAACCTTGTGAACTTCCACGTTAAAGGTTATCACAAATTATACCTCCCTCTTTCCACTTGCAAAAGGTCTGATATATAGGACACTGGAATAAAGAGAAGGTTTGAAAAAGAAAGAAAACTAAAAGCCACAATTTAATACTTAGTAATTTTTGTTTGTTACATACTTTTAAATGTTGTAAATGTTGAGTATTATATGGTTATAAGGCATTTTAGGATTAATTTTGTTTAATCCAAAAAGGATTATAAATTCCATGTTTTTAAAGAAAAATGTTCAGTTCACATCTCCTGACTTTTAAGGTGTTTAATTCATAAATCTATAAATTTTCTGATTATTTCTTTATGCATGTTCATGCAATATAACATAATTGTGTGAATAAAGAAATATTTCAACTTAAAATAGCATGGTTATACTTTAGAGGGTTTTACTTCAGAAATTCGTAGTATTTTTTTATTTCACAACTGTAACTTTATATCAATAATTACATGTGTAAAAAGTAAATAAATTTAATATTTTGATCAGTAAGTACTATAGCAATACATGTTCTATAAAATGAAATATAAAGAGTAACATAATATGTAGCCTATCACAGATAACCAAAAACCTCTTAAAGATGGATAACAGCAATAAAAATGAGATTTTTACCAATAATAATATAAAGATTATGGCAACTTTAATAAAATATTTTATCATTTTGTTCTAGCAGATCAAGTTGAAAGTCTATTCATTTTATCTTTAGGCAATTAATTTACATAACTATTGTGCTCTTAATCTTTTTTCCTAATAGATTCCCATCCTATCTATAAACATATTGAATGTAAAATCAATACTCACAGCCAATTATTCCTAAAACATGAGAATTAAAGGATCACCATGTAGTCTTATGTAATTTATCTTGAAATATTAATAAAAATTCTTCTGATATAGTAAATTTGATCAAAATCTACTTGCCGTTATAATGACAAATTTTCCTTAATAAACACAGCTGCTTTGTACTAAGAATAGCCTCCTCCTGCCAATCCCTGGTAATTCTGCGTCAGCTCATGCTGTATTATAAAACAGCATGAATTTTTTATTAGTTCACTGAAAGGATTTGAAATATGTTTTTCTACTTACTATCCAGTCATTGCTTGGCTTTAATTGGTAGATAAGGATTTAAAGAAAAGTAAACAACATAAATCTGAATAACTTTAGTTAAAGTTATTGTGCTTTGTATTAAAACTTAGTCATTTCTCAACACCTTATAATGGTTTGATAGTTACAAATAAATTTTTGTAGAATTTTTCACACATGCTGGCAAATGTTGCTTACTAGTAGAACTGATACTATTTCACTCCATAAGCACTCCTTGTTTATCTTTTCCTTAGAGTTATAATAATATTAGTAACATGTATTCTTTTAGCAAATTACAATGAACTGATCAATATTTATGAAGATTTTTGTTTTTACTCAACATTTTTTAAAGGCATAGATCAAAAGACATTTTCCGCAATTTTGCCTTTAGGTAAATGACTACAACCATTTAACATAATATTATGGAACTTATGGACTTGGAAATGGACGCCAAACAATGAAAAACTGTGGTTAAAAATATGTGTGCGAGAAAACCCTAGACTCCTAGGCTCCTTACCTCTTGTAGATTAAAGAGTTCAAAAATATATTTTCATGACCACAAATATATTTCTGTCAGTATCATTGAAAAATAGTTCCAGTTATTAGATAATATTTTTTAACTATGCACATACTTAAAATGTTACATAACAAATAATTATTTAATATTAAAAAAATGTCAGCACGAGGTGGGCTGATTTCTTAGAAGTCAGACATGAGAACCGTGCAGCACATCAAGGTTTAGCAAAATAAAATGCCAGAAGATATGGGAGGGTGCCTCTAGGGCCAAGAGCCACTAATAGATTGCTGCCAAAAACCTTGCGCTTTTGGCATAAATTATGGTTGCATAAAACCACAATGTGATGTCTCAGCAGAAACATATAATACAATGTTGGAACCATAGCTCAGAGTTATATACAGTTCCGGTGACACAGGACAATCAGCTCTGCGCAGGGAAGAGCCAAGTGGGGTCTGACTGAAAATGGGGGAGGGTGTCAGTCATAAAGAGAACTTCCGCCCAGGGACGCAGGTCTCCAGATCTGTCCAACGCTTCAAATACGTTTTTCACCATGCTTCCTCTAAGGACACTTTATCAGTCACAATAACTTTACAAATACCTTTACCAAAAACCGATTGTTTATAGGAAAAAATAATTGTTCCAACTTTATAACTATGTTCTTCTATATATATAGTAACTGAAGTACATGTGTCTTTATGTTCTTATAAATATAACTTTAAAATAACTATGGTTGTCTCAAAAATAAAGTGCTAGGGATAAATTTGTCACAGGGATACAGTTTCACAAAATGGTTTAAAATACGCTACTTTTGGGAGAGGGTTATGTAAATGAAAAAAAACAAAAAATAAAAAAAAATTCCTTTAGACGGAAACAAAAGTAACACAAAACCTAATCAGTATTTTTATGTGAGAGAAAGTCATTGTGTTTTTTCATTTTTTTCAATAGTGTACATATAAATACTTTTAAATCATGGTGTGATGTTTCTTCTAGTAAAAAGATAAAACTGTAATGATTCCATGATTTCTACTACCTTGAACCAAATAAGATTCATCCCCCTTTACTGACTAAACAGCACTAGTAGGCAGAGGCTCCAGAACTAGGACCTCTTTGCTTTTCAATGCTCTTGTTGCAAACAATCATTGAAAAAGAATCATCAATATCAGATGTGTAATCTAACAGCATCTTCTTCTTTCTTCTTATTGAACAAATGCATGTGTGAAAAGCATGTTCCCTTTTCAGCTAGCCAAACATAGCTTAGAAATCGGAAGTAACACCCAAAGCCATGGGTGTATTTCGCTTGAGGGCTAATCTTCCTGTGGTTCAAACATAAGATAATTTCCATCCATTCCTTTAGGAAAGTGGGAAACTGCTCTTCAAAAATATAATCACATTTCAGAACTCAAATTCTACCTGTACCATGTGGCAAAATAAATACCGAAATAAAACAGTATGATTTATTTTTTCTGGTTCAAGAAAGGACTGCATTATTTTTACTTTACCTGGTGTAAAGTTTAAGTTTTGTACAAGTTAAAGGGAGAAATGTCAAGAAACTAAAATGCAATAGAAGCATACTGCAATGCTTAATTTTAAACCCAGGGGTTTGATGAAAATTAGGTACAGTAAATTCCTGTAAGTGCAGGTTTCCATAGACCTCTGCTTCCTACCAGGCCTGCATATGGTGTCTGCCCAGCAGCTGCACGTTAGCCACTTGGCAGGGCTTCATGACTGGACAATGGACCGAGACATAACTGGCATTGCCTGCCTGGAGATATCCATAGCCCACTGCGGGGGTCAAAAGCACAATATGTCTTAGTAATGTTAATACATTTTCAATCTGATAGCCATTACTTTTACAAATTTCTAACATAACTGAGAAAAGGGCTTTCTACACTATGCACATGGGCTTTAATAAATGCTGGTTTATGGTCAACTAATTCAGTTAATTATAGCACAGAGCTTGTAAACATAAAGTCTATTTTAATTCCTTCATTGTTGTTGTTGTTTAATTTTTAACCAGGTAGTATTGCCCTTCTAATTGATCAAATCTTCACACACAGAAATCAAGAAAGACTTGAATTAATTGGTATAAGTCAATCAATGAATATTGAAAATGAATAAACAAAAAATAGCAGAGCTGAGGAACCATCTCTTCCAGAATGTGTCTGAATCTGAAGTTGAACAAAGTTTGCTATATTTCTTTGCCAACAAAAATTTTACACTTTTCTTTTCTTTTCCTATATTAAGTTAAATTTATTTCTATATTTGAGTTTTACCTTTGGTAGTCCCTATGCCGTGTAACACAAATCCCAGAAGAAACTCTTAAAAATAGATCTCCTCATCCGTTTGGAACATTATCAGAGACCCCATCTTAAAGAATAAGTTAATCCTCGTATATTAGAATATCTACAAAGTTATGCAAAATATTTTAACCCAGTACAAGTTCATGAATTCATTTAGTGGCTAAACACTATCACAATTAGCTTTATACTAGCAATAAACAACATCCCTTGGGACTATGATAGTGAAGTATATTGGTTTCTGCTTTTCCTTTTGTTTTGTTCTTTGTTTTGAGACACAGTCTTGTTATGTAGCCCAAGCTGGCCTTGAACTCACTATATACCCCAGGCTGGCTTTGACCTCTCAAGGGTCCTCTTGCTTCTGCCCCAAAGTGCTGGGATTACAGGCATGTGCCACTATGCCCAGCCTCTTGGTGAAGGCACTATTGGCTTGGGAATGAATGTAAACACAAGCGAACCTAACACCACTTAAAATGAGGAATGTATCTTTCAGGCGTGATGGTAGACTCTCAGTATTTTAATTGTGTTTGCAAGAGGGAAGCAATAGTTGTAGCCATCAACTGGCTTTTCCATCTGAAGGAAAGGAGGGATGAAATGATGAAATAAACATTAAAAAAAACTCATCACAAAAAAAAAAAACATATCGCACTTTAGTTTATTGCTCTTTGGTTTTAGTTGAGGCACATGTAAACCTTCACTGAAAAGAAGTTTGGGAAATAGATTTTTTTTAATTTCACACATTGCCACCTGGAATAAGATTGGAATTTATTTGTTAAAAATAAAGAGAAAATGGGTATTGTGTAAACAATTCATACATAATTGGCCCGGGTTAGTGAATCACAATCTGCAAAGAATTATGTGTTTTTCTAGAACAGGATCCATTTATATGGGTTATTTAGCCTTGTTAATGAAGCCTAGTAAACAAAACATAATAATCAATATATATATTACATCATACCCTAGCAAGTGCTACCTATAACTTAATGTTTATAGATTGTATATAACAGTGCCAGTGGACAGGTAACTATATGACAAAATTTGAAACTTTTACATTATAACTGACCATCTAGTTATTAATATTAAATGTGTTAACCATGGTTCTGGAAGCACAGCTTGACCAGGTGTGTTCAGCACTGGGTGAGGTGTTTCTAAATCATCCGAGAAAGGTCTGAGCTCTCAGTGGACACACATCTTCTACTGAGTTTGCCAAGCCTCACTCACTGACCCTACAGTCTAACAGTCCTGAGGGTCACATGAGACTTTATTTAAAAGTGGGCTAACAAATGAATTTCCCGTTGCCAAGATGGCCTAAAACACACCTCGGATGAATATCTGTAGAAGATATTACTTGTACTAGTAGGAAGTTTCTAATCTATTACTTTACAAGTTGATATCAGATTAACTTATGGCATTTAATTTTAGTTAACATTCTTACCACAGATCATTTTTCTTTAAATTACTATTAGGTAATTCCTATCATTTTGTTCTAAAACCCTGTATTTTTATTATTTTTGCTTTGTTTTGGTTTTCTCTGTGTTGTTGGTATTTTGCTAGTGTTTTTTTTTTATTGTTCTCTCTAAAATTAAAAAAAAAGGTTTAACACACACATATACACAATCTCTATTAGGTATGGTGCAAAAGTTCCATTTTTAAACTACAAATTTCAGTGCCTGGTTCAGGGTCAGAATAGACATATTATGGTAATACTATGCTCTGGAGCCTCTTTAGTCTTTTCAGATGCTACAACATTGCATAACACAGATTTTTCTTGAAAATATTTTTGAATTATATATGGGAAAAAAATGTCCTTTCCTCTTACTCAGCACATACATTGTTAAAAAGAAACCCATTCATTAGTGGGATATTTTTGGTGCATGTTATGGTTCTCAAATATGCTCCAAAGACTCACATGCTAAGCCTTGGTCATGAGCAGCAGCCCTATTGGGAGATGACAGAATCAGAGGGATGCAGAGTGCAGTGGAAGGAAGTTAAGTCCCTGCAATCCTCCCTTGAAGGGGTTACTGGGACCCCAGCCCAGCCTCTCTGCTCTGCTCTCCAGCCGCCATGAACAGAGCAGCTCTCTGTGCTTCCTACTGTGATGTGCTGCCTTGCCTCAGGCAACAGACCACAGAGCCAACCAATCCTGGATTAAAACTGCCGAAACCACGAGTCTCAACAAGACATTTCTTCTTTGTAAGCTGATTGTGTTGGGTATTTGCAACAGTAGCAGAAAGCTGACTAGCACAGTGTACATCTCTTTGTGGTACATTTTTCTAATAACTAGTACATAGCATATAATAGTAAGACTTTTTTTCAAATAACTTTAAATCTAAAAAGTACTCATAGATTTACAAATACCTGGTGAATTTTGAAAGGTAGAAGGCGAAAAGATGCAATCTAATATGGTGGAAGTAGCATGTCAAACTGTCTTATTTTCAGTCAAGAAAGAAATGCCAGCAATTTATTTTATACCCTTATAACATATATCCCTATAGCCATAACCTTACATGAACAGTAATATGTTATTTGGTTGTGACATTATTTGAACAGAAATAGAGCTACATACTAATTTTACATAAAGGATTTCTCTAAATTTGTAATCACTTATGAGCTACCAAGATATTTACAACCTTGAAAATTCAGCTTAACTTGAAGTGACACCGAGGCCTAGTTGCGGCAGTAGTCAGAGACGGCAACATATTTTATGAGCCTTTCAGAACTCTCAGATGATGAACTTAAATATTCTCAAAGCATGAAAGGGAGAGGTAAGCAACATTTAAATGAGATTCCCTCACCAAATATAAAGTTGGGCAAAGCCTGGCAAGTGATAGAAACTCATACATTCATCGACTGAAAATTAGCACATATGTAAAACGAGGTGTCTTTTTAAATTTAAAGTGTGTTTTATTCTCTGTGCAGAAATTGCTTTCCCCCCCTAAGAATAAGTAGACCTTCACCATCAATCAAGCACACAAGTAGATACTCTCTGCCACACAGCTATTAAGTGGAGAAATGTACATTTTCTACTTCATCTATCAGGCCCACTGATGTATTTTCAGCTATGGCATCAATCACAACAGGAGCTTAAGTACTCAAAAATGGGAACCCATGGGGCTCACCCACCGCCAACGAGGGCTCAGCTGTTCTGTGAAAGCCTTGAAAAGTGAAACAACGAAAAGATCTAAAAATATGGCTTAGATTCTCATCATAAGCCACTGACCATGTGGTGTCCCTGGCTCCCGGCATCACACAGAGGATTTGAAAAACTTGTGCAAATCCAAAAGTCAAAGATAAAAGTCGTAGCACTGAGCTTCTCACTAGTGATTTCCAGAATGTGAACATGACCAGGCATTTTTGCCACTAGATTAGCTCCAAGCAACATCTGCAGGCTGCAAGGAGACAGTGTGTACTCCCCGAGAAATATTAATGTCGCAGTTAAAAGACTGCAGTATAATTACAGAGGATCTATAGCAGAAAGAAGCACAGTATCTCAATAAAGAAATACAAATTATTTTTAGGACACTGTTTATGTGTGTCAAGTTTTTGGTAGCAATCAACTGTAAAAGAACAAATAAATTCCATAGGAAAATCAGAGGAAAATGTGCACATTTCTGCTTCAATACATTTCCCGCAAGCATCTCATATATGAAACAACTAAAGAAAGTCTATTTTATGGTATGTTTTCTATTCAGCAGAAAAATATTAATGACACCAATTTAAGTTGTTTGTTCTTATCAATATATATTTTGTATACTACTCAGATTTACAGAGTAGCAGTCATAAATGGCACATAAAAACTCTCTCCTGGAGTTCCTCATTCTTCATCACATTATTAATTAATGTAGGAAATTGCTAGCACTAGTTGAATGTGTTCGGTGTTGTGTCAGGTACCCCACTACCTAGCTACATGTGTGTCTTACTGCCTTTCATGCCCGGTCAGACTCTAAACTTTGAAGAAGTCTTAGCTTTTGGCAAAAAGTAAAAGGGAATGAAGTTGGAAAAGTTAAGTAAGTTCTAATCTGTTACATAGCTAAAAATAATCTCCCTCTCCTCTAACCAGTGCACGAGAAAGGAATTATACTATAGGAGAGGTTAAAGGGCTAACTTCAGCAGAACGTATGTATAGATCCGGGGAAGATGGCGACCGGGTGAACAGCAAGGGAGCGAACCTCCTTAATAAACACCACCAGCTCGAGACAGACTTGGTGAGCGTGAATGCCAAAACCTCGGCTGGGAAGTTTAAACTGGGCGTATTTCTCTGAGATGCCGGGGGAGATGTGGTAGGGCGGACCAGGCTACC
>PVLD010019478.1:0-36330 GCA_004027595.1 Dinomys branickii
GGGGTATTTAGGTCCCCTATTACAATAGTGTTATTAGTTATTTGATTTTTTACGTCTGTCAAGATTTGACTTGTAAAGTTAGGTGCTCCATTATTAGGTGCATAAATGTTTAGGATCGTTACCTCTTCCTCTTGTAGCTTTCCCCTAACTAGTATGTAGTGGCCTTCTTTATCTCTTTTGATTATTTTTGGTTTGAAATGTTTCTGTTTTAATTTAGATCTTTGATCCATTTTGAATTTGGCAGAGTACATGGTGAAAGACATGGGTCCAATTTTAATCTTTGGCATGTGCAGAGACAGTTTCTCCAGCACTGTTTATTAAAGATGCTATCTTTGTTCCAGTGAATGTGTTTGGCACCTCTGTCAAAGATAAGATTGCTGAGTATGGCTGGAGTTGTTTCTGCATCTTCTAATCTATTCCAGCCAGGAGTGGTGGCTCATGCCTGTAATCCCAACACTTGGGAGGCTGAGGCAGGAGGATCGTTGCAAATTTGAGACCAGACTGGGCTACAAAGTGAGCTCAAGGCCAGCCTGAACTGCATAGTGAGACCCTTTCTCAAAAAGAGATAAAAAAAAATCTGTTCCAGTAATCCTCAGATCTGTTTTTTCCCCCAGTGTCATGCTGTTTTTATTACAGTACCTTTTTAATTTCAAGTCAGGAATTACGATGCCCCTGCTTTGCCCAGGTTACTCAGGATTTCCTTTGCTATTCTAAGTCTCTTCTGGTTCCAAATAAATTTTAGGATAGCAGTGTTAGTTTTATAAAACAAAGAAATGCTTCTTCCATCTTTCAGATTTGCTCATAGTTTTATAGTCTGGACCCCACTAAATCTTCCTGAGGATCATCCCTAAGGCCCAAGGGAGGCCCACTTTGTTCACTGAGGCATCACCTTTCATCCAACAAATTATTAATGAATTGTTCTCTCTGGGCTGTGCTTCACGCCAGGCTATGTCAGATTGACTGGAGATTCATGGGACCCAGTGCTGAGTGCTAGGGAAAGGAGACGAGACAGACATTAAAGAAATGGCCACACAAGTAAACATATAAATGTCCTAAGCATAAAAGATGCAGTGTTACTGTAGAAGACTGGAACACTGCGTTCTTCCTCCTGTTCTCTCTGGTCATTCAGCTCTGCTCTTTTCCGAGCAGGTGCTGCCTTCCTAACCCCTGCATTCTAGGGTGGATGAAGTGGACAGTTGCACTGTTCATCCTTCCTGTCCTAACAGAACCCTGACTTTATTTGGGGAAGCCATGCCCACAGCTAGGTGACTTTCATAACAAGTATTTCTGGTGAAAGCTGCTGGGCAAAATATATCCCATGGTGCAAGATTCCTTTTATATGAAATTTCTAGAAAATGCAGTACAATTTCTACTGACGGAAAGCAGATCAATGGCTGTCCAGGGCTGGAGGGAGGGAATCCTTGACCACAGGGTTTCTGAGGACAGGTTGGAGAATGGTGAATCCTATATGTTGAGTAGAATTATTATGGTGTTTCAGGAGTGTGTGTGTTGATCAAAATTCATCATACTCTATACATTGTGATTAGCTGTATGTAAATTATATCTCAATAAAGAGCAGAATACATGAGGGGAAATTAATTTACAAATAAACAGTCTCCATGGAGAAGGTAGGTAGGGATAGGGAAAGAAACTGGTTTCTAAAGGACCCAATGAAACAGAGTTGCCACTTATTCTGAGCAGGAGAAAATAATTAGACTTAAGACTAGTTATTGCAGAGCCTCACAGGACTGCCAGGAAGCTGCCTAAGGAGCAAAAGATGGAGGAGCATTCCTTTCTCTTTTGTAGCTTAGATGTATTTGCTGAGCTTGATTCCCTATGTAACACCCTATCCCTGGAAAAAGAGTTACCTTGCATTTAGAAGAAATGTGGGACACATTTATGGCAATGGTGGCTGAATCAGGTAGACTGGCACTGAGTGAGGATAGGAAATGCTCCCTTTACCTCTTTACTCCTGACTTTGCCAGCCTTGTGTGCTAAACAGAACACCCAGAGGTGTCAGAACGTGAATGTCAATAGGAAGTGTATTAAAGAGGTCCTGTGAGGCACAGTGCTTGGGTGATAACAACTGAACTTGCCCCTTAGCAGTAGAGTGTAAAGGATGGTGTTAAGGATGTGTTAGAGGAGTCTCACCTAGCAGCTCTTGGAGAACCAGGGATGAGGTTTGACAACTGCACAGATGAGAACAATGTCAACATCTCAGCAAGGATGGTTTCTATGGGAGGGGGGCTGGGAGACAAGTTGGAATGGGCTGAAGACACAGTGAGATTTGGTGGTGGAGGGCAGCTGTGCAGTGCAACCAGCACGCAGACAGGCCTGGCCACTAACGGAAGCAGAAAGCAAAGGCGGTGGATTTGGAAAATGAGATTGGAGTGCTGGGCCCCTGTTTCTCCTCAGCAGGGAGATGCTACACTGTGTGGGAGACTTGAAGTGCGAGATCTGTAGATGCAGAAGGCGAGTGGACAACTGTTGGTGTCATCGAGCACAGGCTTCCTGGGTACGCTGGGCAGAGGCAGCAGCCTCCTAGCCTGGGGACAGGCAGGTGGCAGGGAAGTGCTTGGAGGGAGAGGGGACAGAGCAACATTAGCAAGCTTACAAAAGAATTTCTGTACTGATGGACCACGGAATCTAAGCTAGACAATTATGTGAAGTCAGAGGAGGTGGCTGAATCATTTGGAAATAGTTCTTTCTTCTCTATTGAGTTTTGCTTTTCCTGTATTCAAGGAGATTAAGAGGTTTTCAAACTCAGAAATGTTCATGTTATCTTGAAGTTTCATCTTCTCTTGAGAAACTTATATGTGAGCTAGCTCAGTGAGAGAGCACCACTTAGCACGCACATGTGTGTGTGAAGCCCTGAGTTCAATCCCCAACACCACAGAATAAATAAATAGAAGCTCACTTCTCTTCCCATTGTGGTTTCACTTCCGTATTAAAACAACTGAAACTCATTTCCTGTGGGAACTTAAGACAGCACGATGGTCGCGGGTGACTCCATGAACTTTACCCACCCCTCTTTGTTCTGAGTGGTCCTTTCAGCATCTTTGCGTAAGTGTAGCTGTTTGAATTTGTACACAGAGGTTCTTGCCTCATTTGCCTTCATCTTTGGTCATGAGCTCCTCAAGAGACTTGACGCTTTATTGGAGAGAGGGTGGGAGCGGGGGCAGTACCGAGAAGTACTTAGTAACTCAATATGGGTCCTTAATATTGATCAGTAACAACTCAGTAAATCAAATCACTTTTCTTTTTTAACCACTTTTCCTATATAAGACTAATCTCTGAATTATGTGAAATGTCTCTGAGTGGAGCAGCTTCTAAAATAATAGATAATTCAAGTAATATCTTCTGTTTTGGTTTTGGTTCTGTTCAGGTGGAGAAGAGATGCAAGTCAAGAGTCACAAATAGTTCCCAACAGGTTTCCAAACGGGAAAAGCTTGACACTGTCAAAAGACAAGAGGCAGTTGCTGTGGTGCTTTGTTCCAGTGCTCATCAGGCTCCATTCTGTTCATATTACAAACGACCTAGGAAAGCAGAGGAGGCTCCTGGCTGCTTGAGGATTTGGGATTGAGCAAAGAGCTTCAACATTACTCCTTAACATATTGATTCTAGATTATCTTCCTGGTGGAGTGTAACAAGAGAACCACAAATTTTATGCAAACTAGTGCTCAAATATAATTTCCATTTTGGCTCACATATATTTGAATGTATACCCTTAACATTTCATTGGTCTTGTAACAAAAATTATATTTTCTACACCTACACTCTGATCTTCCCTAGAGTTGTTTTAGTCCTGTTCTTCCTCAGTATGGCATATTTTTCTCTTTCTTTCTTTCTATTCCTTTTTTTTTTGAGGCAGGGTCTCACAAGTAGTTCAGGCTGGCCTTGAAATTGTAGCAGTCCTCCTGCCTCAGCCTCTCAAGTGCTGGGATTACAGGCATGCACCACCATGCTCGGCTGTATGGCATATTTAATCCAAAGGATTTGGATATAATTTGGTGATCCAGCACGTTCACAGCAGTCACTTCAGAAGTCTGGAAGCTACTTGGAGGTGTGGGGGAAATGGCATTTTCCTGTTGGATTTTTCTCCCTAAATTAAATCTTTAAAAGTTTTAAGCCTATTTCAAGCATATGGAAAAGCATGGAAAATAACATAAATGACTTTGTGTACTCATCACTCACTGTTAAGTTTTACAATTGTCACATAAACTTTCAACTTTAAAGAAGTCACATATGCAGCCTCCTGTCTGTAAGCCCTGTTCTGAATTTGGAGTTTATTCCCATGAGGTTATTCTTATGTTTAAGTATCCAAAAATAATATACTTTATTTTACATTTTGTACTTTAAATGCATACATACATATCGTTCTGCACCTCTGTTTGGGGTTGTCATTTATATGTTTCACTTGATTTGTCAGTACAGACATATCCCACTGTGCCACAACTTCTTATCTTGTGAATGGACTTCTGGTTGTTTCCATGTTTTGCTACTACAAATAAATAATACTTCTACTTTGTGATTTTTGTACATCTCCCTGTTCATACAAGCAGAAGTTTCTCATCAATGTGTACACAATCATTTGATGAGTCTTGTTAAAAAGCACACTCTACGCTGGATTGGGTGGCACATTGGATTATTGCAAGTTCAAGACCAGCCTGAGCTACAAAGTGAGCTGAAGGCCACCCTGAACTGCATACTGAGACCATTTCTCAAAAAGACAAAAAATAAAATAAAATAAAATGCATACTCTGATTCAGTAAGTTTGAAGCGATGCATGCCATTTTGTTTTTGTATTAAGTTTCCAGGTGACATGGATGGTGCTGGCCCTGGAGTCACACTCTGAAGAGTGAGCATCTTGTAGAAAATCAAACCGTTGGTTGCAGAGGATGTACACCTTCAGTGTTACTAGACGGTGTCAGCTTTCTCTCTGAAGTGCTTACACCACCCCACACTTCCATCAACCTCACTCAAGTTATTACACCTCCATCACAGTGTTACATCTTCATCAGTACTAGTCATCAGATTTTCATTTTTGCCAGGTTGATGGGCATGAAGTGGTATCTCATTATTTTAATTTGCCTTTTGTAAGTACTAATGAGGCTGAACATTATGAGTTTCTTCTGTAATAATTTAAAATATTTGAAGAAAAAATAAAATGTGATTAGTTTGTTCATGCTATAAATCATTCTTAAAATAATCCCACACCTTTTGAAGGTTTCAAGTTTTTGTTTTTGTTGTTTTTTTGGCTTTTTGAGACAGGGTCTCACTATGTAGTGAGATGCATGGGGATCCTCCTTAGCCCCTCGAGTGCTGGGTTTACAGGCATGTTCCACCATGACATGTGCGTGTTACATCTGTTTTATTTATTATTTACTTATTTTTATTTTTAAGACAAAAGAACCCACAATAACACAGAAACAATACAAAAAATACCAAGTTATACAGAAGATAGTAGGGAATTGGCACTGGATGCTGTATAACATAATGTTATCTTATTTGTTACAACAAAATCAATAAAGGAAATACCGAATTATAGAGGAGACAGTAGGGAACCATCACTGGATGCTGTATTACATAGTGTTGTCTTTGCATTTGTTAACACAAAAACAATACAGGAAATACCAAATTACAGAGAAAATAGTAGGGGGTTACCGCTGGATGTTGTATTACACAATGTTATCTTTGTCTTTATTACTCAGTTATACAGATGATGCTCGTTCAATTAATCAATTTTCTCCACTTCACCTCCTTTGTTCTACCACCCTGTCAGTGGTCTTCCCACTGGTAATAACTGCACTTTTGGTTTATTTACTCCCTCATGCTCTTACTTTGGGAAGAGACTTGGCTGCTTCTAAATATGCTGTATAATATGTGGGTGTACACAGATTACTATGGCAGGAGGTGGAGAAGCACCCTTTGGCAAGCCCTCACAGCTGTTGGGTGTCGGGTCGGGTAGGCAGGGTTACACAGTGAACCAACAGGCTCTGTCAGGGCATCTGCATCTATAGGCTCAGGCGAGTCTTCAGGGCCATCCTGGGGGCAGGCAGAGTGCCTGGCACACCCTGGGGGCTGGGTGGAGCGACTGGGGCAGGGCGGAGCACCTGGTATGCCCTGGGTGCTGGGTGGTGCTCCAGGGATGAGGTGGAGTGCCTGGCATGCCACTGGGGTGGGCAGAGTAAAATTTAGTGATTTGTTTCTTTCTAATGAATTGACCATTACATTTCTAAAGTTCTGAAATGGCCAACAGACCAAAAGATACCACTTTAGGCTCCTGCTTGAAACCAACAGCTTCAGAAAACTGCTGGCCTTGATTCAGGGCCATACATCTGTTTTAAATAAAAGGAAAAGCAGGCCAGGCTTGACAGCACTCGGAGAGTGAAGCAGGAGGGTCACAAGTTTGGGTCTAGCTGGGCAATGACTGGAAAGCGAGAGGGAGAGAGAGGAAGAAATCAGCTAGCTGAAATTGTCCTTGTCATCTGAACATGTTATGCTTCATCGCACAAATAATAGCTATGAAGGAAAATTGTGGGAAACATCACAAGGGTAACGTCTGTGTATTGTAGAGCGTACTAATAAAGTGAAAAAAAGTGTATGATAATTTAGTATCTAGGATAGCATGATGCTTATAGGTATGGACTTTAAATCCAGTGTTTGAATTCCAGTTCAATGACTTACTAGTGGTTTGACCTTCAATGTGTCATTTAACATCTTCAGGTCTTGGTCTTATTTAGAAAACACAGATTACAAGGTGGTGAGGATGAAATCAGCTAATAAATGTTACAAGGTGGTGAGGATGAAATCAGCTAATAAATGTAATAGGGTGTTATTTGACACATAGCAATACATCTGGTGCATTAAAACTTGAGCCTTGAAAAAAATTTGTCTTTTTTTTTTTTTTTGGTGTTGGGAATCAAACTCACGATCTTGCACTGGCCAGGCAGGTGCTTGTGCCGCTGAGCTGTATCTCTGGCCAGAGCCTTAAAAAGTTTTTGGTGCCCTCAGCCGTGAGTATACACTTTCCCTCTAAACTGGGTAAGAGTTTACTACATGCTATTTTACATGAAGCTTTTGCCCACTGACTACAGAATGAAAACATTACCAGGCTACTCCCTATTCTTTTAGGTAATTTAGAAAGGATGCATAGTACTCTACTGTATGAATCTACTGCAATTAACCATTGTTTAATGGCTTAAGTTCCATTATCTTATAATACTGTATAGCTGATTCACTTTACGCTTTTTAAATAATTTTTATTCTTTGGTGCTGGCTTTGAACCCAGGACCTCCTGTACGCTAAGCTCTGTTTCTACCACTGCTCTACACTCCCAGTGCCTTACAGACTTCACCATCTGCTCATGCTCTCCTAATCTGCTCTCATCTGTCACATGTGCCTGCTCACTTGTGGTCAGACAACCGAGCAAGTTAAATCAGCCTGTTGCAATATTACCGTGCAGTATCACGAGTATTGCAGTTCTGCCGCTTGGGCTGTTTCAGCTTTGGACGGTGTGAGCCTCGCAGTCAGCCCAGCCCCTGTGAAACTGTCTCTTGCGCACTGGAAAGGCCCGGATGGGGCGCATGCTCTCGCTGCCTTGCTCCTCTAACCCCTTCTTGGCATCCGGAAACGCAGACTTCCTCCGCGCCTGGCCTCACTCTTACCCACGTCTGCTTTTTCGGAGCCCTGCTGACCCTTAGTTGAAGTCTAGGGGCTCCTAGTCTTCTTGACTTCTGACACCTCTACGCCTGCACGCCGCTGGACTGCTAGAATCAGAATGTGTCTCCCAAAATTCATGTTGAAACGAGATTCAAGCGAGTGGCGGGGTGGTACTGGGGCTGTCGCTGGCTTGGTTGCCGTCGGCCAGGAACCCGATTGGTGCCTTCTACGGGAGCTGCGGCTGCTGGCCGGCCCGCTAGACTGCGAGACTAGTGAGAGCTGGACCGAGAGGTCAGCGCTGAATGGCGCCCAGCGCGTGGGCCGTGCTCGGCGGTGGCCGATGGACCGGATGATGTGAAGACTGGCGAGCGCTGCCGGCCTCGGTGTTTGCCTTTCACACAGCTGACGGGCTGCAGGCGCCGCTTTAAGTATTTTTGTTTTTAAGACTTTGAAGCTTATCCAATGAAGATTTTACATGATTTTCATTCGGAAGTCCGGGATCTAAAGGATGATATTAATATTCCTCTTGATAAAGCAAGATTGGAAAGTCAAGAAAGCATTGGTTTTATTAAGGCCACGCCTGGCCCTGCAATCCAGCAGCTGGAAAAAAGTGATACCAAATACACAGATTCCCTTTGGCACCTACCTTCTGTACAATCCTTAAAACAAACGTATAGCAACAGGAATGGACTAAGACATCTATATGTAGTGTGGGATTTAAGAAGCAAGAAAATGCTAATTCAGCTATTATGTCGGAAACATAATAAGAGTAAAGAAACGTATAGTCTGTTTACTGTCTTTACAGCAGGGATGATTTCAAACATAAAAAAATAATAATTCTTGGGTATGGATTCTGTTCCAAATGCTGGGGGTTCCAGAATGTTAATTGAAATTATAGTCCTTCAAAAAGCATAATGATCAAATCATTAGAGAGTAAGAAAATAATAACATTAGAGACAATACATAGTAGCACTATGTATTGTAGCAGGACTGTAGGAATTCACATTTGTTGTTATACTGCAAATTGTTGTCATCATATAAGTTGCTCAGATTACCAGATATAAGCATACAAAATTGGTCAAAATAGTAGGGAAAAAACCCCTTTTAATCATTAACTGTTTCCAACAAACCATCAGACACCAACAGTACAGTTACACCACCCATCCATATGTACGTAAAATTTGCCTTAGTACTTTTTCTTTCATCATCCCAGTTGCTCCTTCCTTTGAGCAGTTTTTTTCCCTTTCTTACTATCTATTGTACATTTTGGGTTGTATTTTCTCTTTCATGTTCTTACACCAGGGAGACAATGTGATGCTTACACGTGGGTCTGATTTATTTCACTTATGAGTACGGTCTCTAGTTGCATCCATTTACTTGTAAAAGCCTTGAGCTTCTATTCTTGTATCTGGTAACCTGAGCAACTTCGTTGAAGACAACAATATGTAATATAACGAATATGGCTAATCCCTATCATTTGGTTTGAAACCCTGTATCACTTTTAATGTCCTTGCTTTGTGTTGTATTTTGCTTTTGTTCTATTATTTTTGTACTATTTTCTTTAAAATTAAAAAAAAAGCATAATGAAATTTAGATCCTCTGAGGACTGAATCCTTTGAACAGATGCTAAAATAATTGGGAGTATATACCTTTTATTAGATTAAATTTTTTTTCACATAAAAACATCAGGGGCTGGGGATGTAGCCTAGTGGTAGCAAACTCAGCTAGCATGTACAAAGCCCTTGGTTCAGTCCCCAGTCTCACACAGGTGAGACAATAAAATGATACAGAGTGAGAAAATAATTTATTCAGTACAAAATTTTTTAGTTCTAAAACAGTAGTGATATAGAACAAGAAAATTATTTTATTCAATACATACAAATTATTTCAGTTCCATTTGTAATTACAGTCCAAAAACATTCCCTTGTTGAAGTTCTGTTTCGTTATGTTTTATGCAGTTAGGCTCAAGAAAAAAGGTAAACTTTAAATATCCTCAAACTTATTGAAAGCGTCTATATATATACATACATATACATACATACATACATCTATATGTATCTATATGTCTATATACTTTTATATGAACCACAAAGGACAATTTGAAAAGCCATTCCCAAGGCTATGCGCATAGCTTAGTAGCAGAATCAGGTTTGATCCCTAACACTAAAAAAAAAAAAAATCCCAAAAGACTTTCAATCTCTTTATTCTTTTCTGTATTTAAAACTGCCCTTTTAGATATGTAGAAGCTCCATAGGTGGTGGCTTTAATGGAATTTTTCCCATAATAAATTTCTTGGACTGGAATTGTTCCAGTTCTTCTGCTGTTAGCTGATCTTTGGGTGTGAACAGCACGTCATCTGGTGGGCCGGAGACACTGGAGGCTGGGAGGGAGGCAGCCCTACTGTCACTAGATGGCTTGGAGAAAGCAGTATGAGAATGTGAGCCAGGACTCCCGAACCCAGCCACAGAACCGCCACTCCTGAAAGCTGGGGCCCCTGGAGCTCCAAAAGGGCCTGCTGCCACGGAAGTTGGAAATCCTGAAAATGGGTGTGATCCAAAACTAGAGGCTGTAGGGCTTTTAAAGGAAAATGAGGCAGCAGAAGTGATTGCAGGTTTCCCAAATCTAAAATTCGGAGTGGAAGTTGAATTGGCAGAACTAGTAGAGGGTATGGCTCCAAATGCTAGAGGAGCCCCAAACACGGAAGGGCTTCCCGCCGGGACAGTGACAACTCCAGGGTTTGTTTGAAAGCTAAAATTCTGAGGACTAGTAGTGGTGGTGTTAGTCACTGGAAAACCTTAAATAAATAGAAAAAGAAAAAAATAATTTATTATAGTCACAAATACAGCCTCATTACCCCTCCTTTTCTTATTTCTGTCATGTTTGGACATTTTGGGAAGAAAGTTTTTGCAAGAGAAAAATGAAAATGAGAGGTTAGGACAAACTCACTAAACTCTACTCTGTCATTTCTGCTACCTGTGATTTAACCTTTACCCAAGAGAAACCTCAGGGACTAGGGAGTGGGCTTTCACTTTTGGTTGTCCCCCTAGCTCACCAGAACTGTCCCTTGATGGCTATAGTGATAATCAAAGGTTCTGCTCTTAGAGCTGTGCATTCCTATGAGACTCTTGAGAAAACATTCCTAACATGTACCTCTAAAGTTTGAGCCACAGCTCTTTCAAACAGTATGTCCATTCTGGCCTGCCTCTCACAAAGACTTCACATGCTATGTCATTACGCTCCATAATGGAGGCTGGCAGAATTTGCAAGGGTGATTTAAGTTTTGTAGTTTGAAACTTACATAATCCTATTCTTTTGAACTAGCAAAGTCCTGCATTACTTTATCACTTACCTGGTGACCCAAATGCTCCTGCTTGTCTACTTCCAAATCCAAATGCAGGTGCTACGTTTGCTTCATCCTTTAAATCAGAGAGCTTTGAAAAAAATATGCAAATAATAAAGTACTTAATGAATAATTCTTGAGTATCTTTTTCTTTTTTTGGGAGACAGGTTTCACTGCACAGTTAAGGCTGGCTTGAAGTCACTACGTAGCCCAGGCTGGCCTTGAACACACACTGATACCTCAGGCTCCCGAGTGCTGGGATTATAGGCGTGTGCCACCTGATGCCTGGCTCAGAAAAATATTTTTAACAATACATTTCAGTGTCTACGTTGTAAAGGCTGAGACACATTCATCAAAAGTGTAGATATAGATAAAAAAGTCCTTTAGAAGATACCTACTATAGGGGCTGGGGATATAGCTCAGTGGCCCAAGTGCATGCTTTGCAAGTACAAGGTCCTGAGTTCAATTCCTGGTACCCACCCCAAAAGATACTTACTATAATGTTTAAAGTGGATTCACTGTTACATTATTAAAAGCTTACTACTAAAACCCATTGAACATTTCCTATTCCCCAAATATTTTTTATGTTCTTTGGTCTCTGCTGAAATTTTTATCCTGCTTTTAAGGAACTTCCCATTGACTCTTTCCCTCCAACACTTTGGTAATGAAATCAGATATAACTTCTTTCATTTGTTTGTTTTTATTTTTTGAGGCATGGTCTTGTTATATTGTTCAGGCTGGACTTGAACTAATTTTGTAGCCCATGCTGGCCCCTTCCAGCAAATCCTCCCGCCTCAGCTTCCCAAGTGCTGGGATTACAGGCATGTGGCACCATGCCTAGTCCTTATCATTAATTTTTACAGAAGTTTTACTTTGCTTTCCAAATGTGAAATATCCTCTGTAAAAGAGTAACAGATAAAACACTTCCTTGAAGAAAACACCCCACTACTCACCAAAGCTACTTTAGTTGAGGTACTTAGATTCTTCAGTTCATTTATTCTATTCCTCCATTGATGTATCAACTGTTGGACAGAATTTAGCTGGAGAGAGAAGACAGAAAATAGTAACTTAATAATGAATGTTTAAATTAATGTCATCAATCACAATTTCACATATTTGCCAAAACAAAAGAAGTTTATGTAACAGTGTTACGGCCCATCCCTTATAAAATCTGCACGGACTTGCTCCTGTTTGACAAGGTATTCTCATTCTTGTCACTTGGCCGTTTGCCAGCTCCTCTCTTTGGTGTGTGTGCGTGTGTGTGTACGTGTGTGCGGGGGCTGGGGATTAAACCCAGGATCTTTGCACTATGTCCCAATCCCTTTTTAATTTTTCTGTTTTGGGAGGGGGTTACTAAATTGCCCAGGCTGGGTTTGAACTTTCACTTCCTCTCCCTGAATCTCCCAGAGTGCTGGGATTTAGGAGTAAGCCACCACAGCTGGCTCCGTAACTCCCTGTATCAATGGGTTAATCACAAATGCCTCGCAGCATATCTGGATGGAAGGTGACTGTGAACATGTTGAAATGCAGGATCATGATCACAGACAACCAAAAAATACTATCATTTCCTTCAGGCACCCAATTTATTCTACCCAACTTAGGTTTTTTTATTGATATATGATATGTAAGGATGTTAATCTATATAAAACACTGGGTGTTTTTTCTTTTTCTTTTTTTTTTTTTTTTTGATTATGCAGTTCAAGCTGGCCTTGAGCTCACTTTGTAGCCCAGGCTGGTCTCAAACTCGCAAAGATCCTCCTGCCTCAGCCTCCCAAGTGCTGGGATTACAGACATGCACTGTGCCACCACGCCTTGCTAAAACACTGCTTTCTCCCCTAGCATTCACTGTGGGATCTGCACTTAAAAGATGCTTGATAAACATCTGTTAAATGATGAAAAGTTTGATTTCTGGACTAATTCTTATATTTTAAAAATGCTATTCCTTATTACTACAGCATATATTATCATTTTAGGTAACCAATTATCAAAGAAAGTAATTTAGAAAAAAAAGCCTTGTCCTGAAACAAATTACAGTCCTCATGAGCTCTGTCAAAACATAGGCAAGCCACTCAAACACAGAAAACAGTAACCGGGGGCCAATGTGCCACTGTGGGAGAGGAACAGGAAACAGACTTACATAACTCTGTAAGTTATTGCTGGCTAACAAGTTATGGTATTCAAGCCTCAATTCCTCTGGTGAAATGTCTGTAAAACCTGAAGTGAGAAATCAATTGGAATTTAAAAATAAATACTGGGAATTTTGATAGTAAAACTAGAGATGCTGGACAAGAAAACATTTTACTACTATCAGAAAATTTTCATAATCATGAGAAAAAATTCAAAGCCTACACTATTTAATATCTATTAAAGAGGAAATCAGGATAAAATATACTTTTATGATCTCTGAATGTGTAAGAATTCTCTAAAAATAAGTGGAGCAGAAGAAATGCCAAAAGAAAAAGAAAGATCTGGCTACATATACATTCAAACTTTAGTTTCAAAAATATTCTATCAGGGTCTATAATAAACCAAAGAATAAACTATGGAAACCATAATTGCAACACATATGATAGAACAGCTAATATTCTTAATGTATAAATAACACAAATCAGTAAGAAAAAGAATATGGGCAAAGATAAAGAACAAGCAATTCACAAGTAATTCAAATAGTCAGTGAACAAATGAAATTAAATTTTAAAATGCAACTTAAACTAGAGATAAAACGCTTTACTTATTGGACTGGCAAAAATTAAACATAAAAATTTGTTATTCAATAAATAAAATGGATATTTACCTGTTGTAGTTTGGGGTTTTTTGCAAGGAGAACAATATAATACAGCACACATATTTCATAAGATTATTTACAATAGTCACCCAAAGAGTCATACACAAAGAGTGCAGGAAATCTGTCCACACACCAAAGACCAAAGAATCTAGCTGAGGGCCTGGATCCCACAGCTCTGGGCTCTGAGGTGCGGTTCACCATTGCAGCTGGAGAGTGGGATCTGCTGGCCATCCAGGTCACTCTATGGGGCCCAGGCTTGTCCCCGGAGTCCCTGCTAGCCCCCTCCACTGAGGGTGGCCATGGCTAGGAGTCTCTGTGGCTCAGAGTCCTCAGGTGCCCCTCTCCCACTCCATCTGTTGTAGTCAGGCTTTGCAAGGGAAAGGAATTAATATAAGACGCATAACTTATAGGATTATTTTATATTAACCCAAAGAGTCAAATATAAAAAGAGTGCAGGAAATCTGTCCACACACTAGAGATCTAAAGAATCCAACTGAAGGCCTGGATTCCACAGCAATGTCCTGCATGAGTCCAGCTGGAAACTAAGAGCCCACAGTAATGTTCTCCATGAGTCCAGCTGGAGGCCTAGCACCCACAACCATGCCTCATGCAAGTATGTATCAGGTATTGGCACTGGGAAGGCACAAAGGTCAGTGGTGAAATCTACAAAGTCTGCGCCAGTGGGATGAAGGATCTGCACTGGAGCCAGGAAGCAGTGCTCAAAGTAAGTTCTCCCAAAGAGAGCCACAGCATCCTCAGCAACAGTGAGCTCCACAGAAATGTCCTGCATGGGACCAGCTGAGGATGTAGAGCCCATAAAATGCCTCCCATGAGTCCAACTAGAGGCTTAGGTCCCATGACAATGTCTCATGCAGGTCTGTGCTGGGGGGGCCCAAAGGTCAGTGGTGGAAGCTAGAAAGTCTGTGCCAGCAGGATAAAGGATCTGTGCCAGCAGGCTGAGGGATCTGCACTGGGGCTGGCAAGCAAAGCTCAAAGTAAGAACCAGAGCTACCCCGAAAGGTACCACAGCCATCCTTAGCAACAGGGAGGTCCCCAGCTCCTCCAATGATGAGGAAAGCTGAGTTCCCATCAGGAAAGCCAAAGCGACAAGCTTCTCCAGGAGACTGAGCAGCGCACCATCTTCCCCTCCGGACCCAGGAAGTGATGCTCAAAGTGAGGACCAGAGCTCCCCGGAAGTGAACCAAAGCCATTCTCAGCGATAAGGTCTCGAGCTCCTCAGATGATGAGAGCAGCTGAATTCGTCAGGAAAGCCAGCATGACAAGCTCCCCCAAGAGAACCAACAGCTCCTTACGGCTTCTACCAGCTCCCAATAGCCTCTAAACTTCTCCAGTTCTGCCTCTTACGCTGTTGGCAACAATCCTCAGGTGGGCCTCCCACACCCAGCACATGCTGCTTCAGTTCAGCTGGGTGTTGCTACAAGTTGACCATCAGTTGTCAATCCACCACATCCCCTAAATTGCTGGTGAGGGAATTAGAATGATGCAACTTTTTTGAGGGGAAAATTGTCAATAAGCACCAAAAGCATTAAAAATGTGCATGTACTGCCTCCTAGAATGACTAGCTAAAGAACGCTGTTCCTTCTAGTTACTCTCTGTTCCTACCAGCCATGCTCAGGCAGGGTTCCTCATTTGAACCAAAGAATACAGAAAAGAACTGAGTAACTACCAAAGAGTAACGTGCAGGGGTGGTACACAGGAGCATCATTCTAGCTACAGAAGAAAAGTTAATTCATTATTTATAATGGATGCTTAAGGAGAGTACTCAAACATTTTGGTCTCAGAACCCATTTACATTTTAATGATGGACTCCCAAAAGCTGTTATTTACATGAGTCACATATATTGATAATTAGTACATTTGAAAATGAAAACTGAGAAATTTAGAAAGTATTTATTAATTAATTTAAAATAAGAAACCAGAGGCTGGGGTTATTGCTCAGCAGATCACTTGCCTAGCATGTACGAGGCTTCGGGTTTGATCCAACACAACATAGCACAGCACAACAAATCCCCCAAAATCCCAACTGAATATCCACATACATTTATTTTACAAAACAAAATAAAACAAAATGCAAAACATTTATGAGTAACATTGTTCTATGTCTGTAAATCTTTAAATGTTTGGTTTAATGAAAGACTGCTAGGTTTTTATATATACATTTGTGCATCCATTCCATTGCAATATGTTGAATATGGTTTCAACATATTGAAGTATATGAAAAAAAATATATTCATACAGATGTCATTGGAAAAGGATCTTTTCAGGTAATTGTGGACATTATTATTTGACAACATACCAAAACTATAGTTTCTTTTTTTTGTCTTTTTGAGACAGGGTCTCATTATGCAGCTCAGGCTGGCCTTGAGCTCACTTTGTAGCCCGGGCTGGTCTCAAACTCATAATGATCCTCCTGCCTCAGTCGCCTGAGTGCTGGGATTATAGGTGTGTGCAACCAGCCCCAGTCAAAACTATAGTTTATTAAAGGTTAGTTATACAGTGGATTCAAAAGCTAATGTGCATCTGGGTGTGGGAGTACAAGGCTGTAATCTCAGCTATTTGGAGGCCGAGGCAGAAGGACAGCAAGTTCAAGGCTAGCCTCCTCAACTTATAAATAGGTTTGGGGATATAATGCAGCACTCTCAAGGTTCGATTTCCAGTACAAAAATGAAACCCTAATGAGCTTTTTGTGGCAGTATATTAAAATCCACTGGAACTGGTTTATTTTGTACTTAAAATAGGTTTTCAGCCATGTGTAATGTTGCAGCACCAAACACCGACCATCTGGAAAATATTGGCTCAATGAGAAAGCAGAACTTCCAAATGTTGGAAATGTCACTGTACAATACAAAAAGTGTCAATGTCACTATGTAATACAAAAAATTCACATTTGTTAATGTTGTCATCTACCTCATTAGAAGTTCTAGAGTACTGAGAGGCCATCACATACTCAGTGACAGAAGTTTTCCATAATTTTAATTTTTGCATGAAAGCATGAATTTTATCATGGTAATAAACACTGTCAGTTGTTTTCTTTGAAACAATAGGCTCACTTCACTTATTCATTCAACACATCCATCAAATACCTACGTATGAATAACCCCGAGCTGTCATGCTTTGCAATAAAAACTGTGAAAAAAGTGGCATGGTCAGCTTAGAACTACAATGACCACACAAGGGTTTTCTCCTAAGATAAACACCACACTTGGGGGTGGGGCAGAAGCCCTTTACCTGTGCTTATCATTTTGTTACACAGAATATTTGTATCCTCAAGGGTCAAAATTTAATGAAATACTTTTTACTTGTTAAAAAATGTTGCATCACAGGGATTGAACCTAGGGGTGCTCTACCCCTGAGCTACACCTCCACCCTTTCACTTCTGAGACCGGGTCTCACTGTTTCCCAGGCATTGCTCAGACTTGCGATCCTCCTGCCTCAACTTCCCTAAGTGCGAGGATCACAGGTGTGTGCCACTCACTGTGTCTGGCTTTACCTCTTCACCAAGGACCTTCTTGCTAAAGCGGCACTGAAAACTTTTCTTACTACAATTCATCAATCTTCTACTAGTACTTTATTGCCTCTGCTTTAACTCATGCTAAGAAATGACTATCAGTTTTATCTATCAATGCTTTTGCATCAACACTACAAGTATCCAGAGGGAAAATGGCAATTAATGTCTTAGTATTATGAAATATTCTTAAACTTATGCAGCTACTAAGGTGTCTTAGGGATAAGGCTGCCAGATTTAGCAACTAAAAATATAGCAAGTCAAGTTAAATTTGAATTGCAGGCACAAATATTTTCTTAGTATAAGTATGTCCCAAATGTTACATGGGATACACACATATTAAAAATATTCTTTACCTGAAGTTTAAATGTAACTGGGTGTCCTACATTTTATATATGGCAACCATATGCATAGATCAAATCAATATCCAACAATTTGAGAACTACTGCTTTAGAACATTAGGCATTAGGTTCAATTTTGGACCGAGTAAGACTTAAATACTAATTAAGAATTACTATTTTAACTGATTAAAATCTTAGTATTTGTTATGCTTGTGTCTAGATGTCTCCTCTCCAATATCTCACATGGGTGGGCAAAGGTGGCACTTTTCAGAGGCGGCGAGATCTAGCACGTGTGATGCCGCGAGTAAGTGTGGCATGCTGGGATCAAGAGTGTGTGATTACACACGCAATATGGAGGAAATCTTACGAAGAATACATGGTTAGCTTAGTTTGGAAAGAAATGTGGGCTGATGGGTAAGTTGTGTGCTACTAACTTGGCCTGAGCTGGTCTTGCAACCACTGCAGTCATTTCTTTGTGAAATACAGTTAAAACAGACTTCGTAGTGATGAGGGCTTTTACCTTGTTTCTGGCATTCTTGGTATTTCAGTACCAACCTGAGGATTTTCTTGAACACTTGCTTCTTTAGCACTTTGCAGCTAGAAAACCACTTTTAAATTACCATTGTCATTGCCTTGAAAGTTTCCTCTTTTTTTGGGCTGGAAATAATGTAGTTACGTCCTTTCTCTGTATATAAGTAGTACAATTTGTTATCTTCAAATACTAGTACTTTGAATACAGGTTTTTTTTTAATCTATAGAAATGGTAATGTAAAAACTATATTACTTTAGAATACATTTCCTGAGCACAGTGTCCTCCTAATTACGCTCATATAAGCAAGCACCCAGTTTTCTTCGTATTCCTTGAGAATGTATTTACTTGAAGATAAAAACAATCCGGATGATGTCTAAATATCATGCAAAAGCCACTCTAATTTTAATTGTCCTTGGATAATCCATAAAAGGAATAATCTAAATAAAAACAAGTGAGAGTTGACAGTATATTACAGTGGTAATCCTGTATTTTGAGAAAACAATCAAAGCAAACTCCTCTTGCCTTTTGTTTTTCTATTATAAAGACCAGCTTTTGATATTTCATTACTGAGATATATTTTTAAAATAGAATTTGTTCTTCATTTAAAAAGAAAAAGTGTATGATTACTAAATCAGTGCACAATTGGTTTAGCGTTGTTCTGGATGTGGATGATGGGAAAGCCCACCCTGGGTGCTATCTGCTCTTATGGTGTTAGTCTGGCTAGAGCATATGAGGAACAGAAAGAGGGTTGCAATCTTCACTTGCAGCTTGCTACTCTGCTGCCTCACTGCCTTCTGCCTGCCATAACCATTTCTCTTCTATGATGCCCCTCTGCCATGCCACCCTGCCTTGGAGCCAGCCAACTGTGAAATGAAACCTCTACAAACTGTGAGCGAAATAAACCTTTCCTCTTTTAACTTTGGGTGTTGGGTATTTTTGCAGCAACAAGAACAGGTAAAATATCACTACCATTTGCATTCTTTCTTTCCTCCCTGCCTCTGGTGTTCTAGGTCAGCTGCTTCCTCAACAAGACAAAGGCTCAGCAGCACCTACGGAGGGCGTGGAAAAGCCTGGAGATTGAGCTTTCCACCCCAGAGTTGAGGAACCACGGTAAAGAAAAAATGGGGAAGAAAAAGGTATTTTAAAGAAATGCCACCCTTGTAGTTCAGGTAAGGCTCCTTGTCTTCAAACATTATCATAGGTCTCTATATGCTTTAAGGAAAATAACTATTCTCAGAGGGAAAGAAAGTGAAGAATGAATGAATAGAACCAAGTAGCCAAGGCCTTCAGAGAAGGCAGGGTGCGACTCTTCTATTCACTGCAGGCATTTAGAAAGCTCTGAGGTTTCATATATAGGGAACCAAGAAAGCAGAGCCTCTTTCTAGGTTATGGAATTGTCGTAGGTTCTGATTTTGTTCATCTCTCATGAGGAATATATTCATGTTGCGGGGGGTGGTAGGGATCAAACCCAGAGGTACTCTACCAATGAGCTAGACATCCTTAGCATTTTTGTATTTTTCATTTTGAGGAAAGGTCTTGTCCAGTGAGACCTGAACTTGTTATCTTCCTGCCTCAGTCTCCTTCAATGCTAGGATCATAGGCGCCATGGCACCACCACATTCGCTACAAACTACATACATATCCTAGGCTCCCATCCAAGTACTAACCAGGCCCGACCCTGCTTAGCTTCCGAGATCAGACGAGATCGGGCGCGTTCAGGGTGGTATGGCCGTAGACCACATACATATCCTAAAGGAACTATATTTGCCACCTTCAGTCTCTCAGTTACAAAGTTCTGCTACAATACACAGATAGTTTCAACTAATGTACAAAAATCCTAACTGCATCCAAGTTTATAGTTCATTTCTTTATTTAGCAGGGTATTGGTTTTACAAAGTAGTAGTTTTTGAATTTATTTTAAAAAGTCAACTTCTGAGCTGGGGGTATAGTTCAGCCGTAGAATACTTGCTTAGCATGTGTGATACCTTGGGTTCAATCTCCAGCACCACAAAAACAAAAAGCCAAAGAACCCAAAAAACAAAAAACCTTCTAAAAACAATTTCCCAGTTACCTGAAATACTAGGTTTCTTTTTCACTGGTGAATAAACAGAAAACATCCACTGCCCTGATGATTCCCAAATCTCCATATCTTTTATGATTCCTTCCCTGAAAACCAAAACAACAAAACAAATCAGGATTTTTTTACCTGCCAGACAAGAACTGTGCATAATTTTCAATGACTAAAATTTTAAACTTTAGAAAATATACAATTTCAGATTTTTTTTACATTACATTTTCTGAAGAATATTCTTAAATGTAGGAGCTTATAGAAATACAAAGTATATTTTGTGGTTACAAACAGTATTAGAGAGCTTGGCATGATGGCTCATGCCTGTAATCCCAGTACTTGGGAGGCTGAGGCAGGAGGATCATTGTAAATTTGAGACCAGCCTGGACTACAAAGTGAGCTTAAGGCCAGCCTGCACTGCATAATGAGACCCTGTCTCAAAAAGACAAAAAAAACAAACTACCAACCAAACCAAAAACAATCAGAAAAATTAACAATTGAACTATTAACCAATATAATTAAGAATTACCATAAATATCTTACATTTTTTAAAGAAACAAAGTATAATAAGCACAATATTGACTTTAATTTCTCTCGGCTTATTATTATAAACACGAGTAATCGTCTAATTGCAAACAACAAAGAGTACCACTTAACTGGCAGAGAATCAAAATTTAAAACGTGGGTTTCAGGACATCAGGGATCATTTCATCTATTTCTTACATTTTCCAATATGGGAAACAGATCCATGTCTACAATAGTGACTTTGTATCAAGGCCATGAACAGATAATAGATTCAGTTTTACAGTGAAGTTTCTCTTCATACAGAATATCGCAATAAATAGAACAGGTATCCAAGAATAGTATTATTAAGTTCAGGATCACAATGAATATGAAAAGGAGGTTTTTGTTTGCTCTTTTACCTTGTTTTTCTAAATCAGGGCTTAGATATGCAAGGCCCTGGAGTTTGATCTGCACTACCACCAAAACCCAAAAAACAAAGACACCCCAACTAAAAAATCAATTACATATGATACATAGCTCAAAACGTTTATTCTTCAAAGTTTTTACTGTGGTAAAATATACATATTATAAAATTTACCAGGTTAGCTATTTGTAAAGGTACAAATCTGGGGCAGTAAAAACATTCACAGTGTTGTGTTGTGATCACCATTATTTCCAGAACTTTTCAACATTATCTGCAGTGGAATCGCTGTACCCTTAAGTGAGAACACCCTCCCCGTCTCCTCCAGGGCCCTGGCGGCCTCTATTCCACTTTTTATCTCTACGAAGTTGCCTTTTCTAGAGACCTGATATAGGAGGAAAAATCTGATAAGGACTCAAAATGTTCACCACTGGTTCTAATTTGCTGGAATCAAAAGACTAGCAAGCATGCTGGAATTCTGTCTTGAAAGCAGTGAGGTAAGGAAGTGTTGGGTAGAGATTGTAAGTCTCACTACAAATCTTCTTAAGAAATGTCAGGACTGTACTACACAATAATGAATGGAATCAGTTTGAATCGGGTCAAAGAAATGAAAGTTTTAGAAAAACAGCCGAGTGTGGTGGCACACTATAATCCCAGCATTTGGAAGGCTGAGGCAGGAGGATTGGGCTGAGTTGGAGCCAGCCTGGGCTATACAGCAAAACCTTGTCTCAAAATAAAACAAAAAAAAAACAAAAAAAAAGAAAGTTTTAGAAAAATAAGTGACACAATCTTCAAGTTCACAAACTGCTCTGACTTACCTGATAGTTTGTAAAGAACTCATGATTTACAGTGAATTTAAGCAGTACTAAGCTTAAATATTAAAAACAGTGTCATTAGTACAAAATGGAAAAAAAAATAATGTTAAGAAGGCGAACCACTAATATTGGAAAGATGACATATTTCTAAGTGAAATAAAGTCTAGAATGATATATATAACAAGAGTGGTTAGCGCTGAGGGACAGGCTCCTGGATGATTTTTCTGAGTTTTGTTCTCTGAGCCTTTAATAATTACTTAGTTTTAAGAAATACTTAAAGTGCTTTTGGAAAAAACCAGCAAATGAGTAGCGGTTTTCCTTACAGAAGCTTCTTTTCATCTTTCTGCTCTTCAGAGCTAGGTGAAGCAAATGGGTTCTGAGATAATCCAAAACCTGTGTTTCTGGTAGTTGAAGTTTTAGAATCAAAAGAACTGAAAGAGGGCTTTTCTTGATCTCTACTGCCTCCCCATGGTGCGGATTTGGAGAAACTGGATGGCTGGATGATATTGGAATATTTCTGGCTGGTGGCACTTCCTTCACTCCTGTTATAACCTAAAATAATAAAGAACAACTTTATTGATGACTTCTTTTAAATCTTGAAATTCATTATATTGTCTTATTATGTCTAGAAATTATATAAATCTTAACAAAGCACATTTCTACTCACTTAAATGACTACCTGTTCACTTCTACTTTATATTGTTAGGTACAGCATCAACATATCACATAACATCTAACTGCATTTGTACTTAAATAGATTCAGAGGACCATTAATCCATAGAAAAATACAAATATATTACTACAGCTGACCTAAGTTTATTAAAGAAACAACTGCTTGATAGTGGAATGGATAGAGAACATTTTACATTATAAACTCTTTTAGGATAAAAACATGTTATCATTCTTTGATCCAAAATGGGCCCTATATAGCAGTAAAAAAAAAAGACAATGAATTAAACAATAAATAAAAGATTAAATTCTACCTTCTGTCCTTGAGTAGGTGTTTAAGTTTCTCTGCTTCAGTCTTCCCTCTGATAACCTCTACATGTTATCTCTCATCCACAGATCACAGAGGTAGTTGATATGTGAATACAGTACATGAGATCTGAATAGATTTCTAGTATTGCAGAAACATCAAAATGAGCCAACGAGACTCTCCTGTCTCTGTATTGTCTTCAAACTTTTCACTTCTTAGTTGGGACTAAGGATAAAGGTAATTCATCTTGTTTCCGACTTAGACAAGAGGTACGCCCAGGTATGAAAGTTTGTTCCCAACTCTAAACTACTTGATAATCTAAAGAGATAAGGAAAAACACAGCCGGACCAGAGCCCCGCAGAAGGAATTACTGGTGTCTTATTTTTCTGAAGTTCCAAACCCTTTGGAGTATCACACAGCTATAGAAACTCACTTTCACCTTCTATATGTTGCCATTCATGTATTTTTTTGTCCTGGGAACTGAACTCAGGACTCATGCTTGCTAGGCAGGTGCTAAGCCGCTGTGCTATGTCTGCAGCCCAGCTTTCGTAGTTTTTGACCATGTAATTCCAGAAGCATTTGTTTCTGGGAGCTAAGTATGCTTTTCATCTACCAAGTTTCATTTACGATCTTTTCATCCATGAATCTATTCATTCAACATTTAACTTTTTTTAAAATTTTACTTTAAAGAGAGTAGTGAATTAAAAAAAAAAACAATAGCAGCATACCAGCAGCACAAACATAAATGAAACAAAACAAGAACATTTAAAGTGATACAGGGTTTCAAGACAAAATGATACAAATTAACAGTGGTTGTTATATCAACATTTAACTTCTAATAATGACATTTAGAGCAAGTTTCTAGGGATTGTCAAATATTTTGTTTGTTGTGAAATATTTGTTTTTGTCCCTGGAAATATATTCATGGGTATCAGATTCTGAGTCTTAATTTTTTTGTTGTTATTTTTTTTTTGTTTTGTTTTGAGTCAGGGTCTTGATATGTAGTCCAGGCTGGCCTTGAACTCACAGTGATCCTCCTGCCTCAGCCGCCCAAATGCTGGGGTTACAGGTATGTCCCACCAGGCCTGCTTCAGTCCTAACTTTTGGTTTGGTATATTTCACTTCAGCAATTGTAGATGCACAAAAGATCCATCTTCTACAAGTTTAGACATGAGACCACCATGTAATTCAAGAGTCAGATGAATAAACCTCAAAGAGAGAAGGAAAAAGGAACAGAACCCATGGTACCTTAAAGTACTAAGTTACAATCCTAAGAAAATACAAGCTAATTATCCATCTGACCTCTAAATCCTTGTGTTCTGCCATTCCTTTCACGTCTGGTTTATTCTCTCCTTGAAGACACATGCTTTGGCCATGTCCTAGGCTCATGGACACTGAGATCTGTGGCCCCTAGACCTTTCACCATAACCCACTGCATTCTCAACTAGGTACCCCATCATCCTCCCAATATTACCCCCAATTTTAAGAACATGTGTGTTTTCCTGTGATATTATTACTGGGAAGCCACATCCTAACACAGTGAGGTCCAGACACTCCTAGATTCTTTGTGTACTGACAAAAGATTTAGACACATTTAGGCTATCGTACAGAGTATAGGCAAGAGTTTATTGCAAAACAGATTTTCAGAGAGAGAATTTAGCTTCAAGCATGAAGGTATAGGCACCAAAATGGCAGTTGTACTGAATGTTATATTTATATGACTAACTGGGTCTTTTAAGAAATATCTTTCTCTTCCTCTGAGGTCAGTGTTCTTTTATAAATAAAATGGGTTGTGTTTACCTACTTCAGAGTGGAGCAGGTCCTTGTTTAGTTCTTTGGAAATGTTTCCACTTGGTTTGTTTTGAGACCTTTAAGTTTTTCTAACCCCTAACCCATGGTCTAGACTTTGCATAGGCCCTAGACCTTCTCAGCATGCTCACAGAATGTTAGATTCTCTTGAACTAAAGTTTGAAACAATAAGCTTGTGAGGGTTTTATCTGTAGCTACTGATTAAGACGGTGAAGGAAAGCAATCTCATCTTTGGCTTTAAAGTCCTAGCCTCATCTCCAGGTCTGCTACGACCTTCTGCCTAACATTTCTCTCCTCAAAAAGTGGGACCCTACCCAGCACTCGGGAGGCTGAGGCAGGAGGATCATTGCAACTTCAAGACCAGCCTGGGATACAAAGTGAGCTCAAGGCCAGCCTGAACTACATAGCGAGACCCTGTCTCAAAAAGACCAAAAAAAAAAAAAAAAAAAAAAAAAAAGTGGGATGTTAAAATTATTTGGGGCATCCTGTCATTCTGGCTACATGCTGAGAGTGTTGAGGAGAGGAAGTTAGGGTCCCCATGCTTGCTGATTTTCAGGCCTGGAACATCAGCCAAGGGGTCCTAAAGCTGGATCAGGAGGACACAGGATCATCTGGAAGTGGATAGAAATGGGAAGAAATAAAGTTTAGGAGAACATTTATTATACACGGTCCAAATAAAAGATCAGAAGAACAAAAATGACAATGGCTATGAACATTTTCACCAAGTCCATCAGAAGCAAAAGATAAAACACAGTTAAAGAAGGACAACAGGAAACGAATTCCTTACAATCAGACATATAAGGCCTCTAAGAAGGCATCAGGAGGCGAGCCCGTTTCCCCTAGAAGCACAAATAAACAGAAGTATAATTATAATGAAGGTTCTGATTAAGAGAAGAATACCCAAAGGTGATCCAACTGCCTCAGTCAGAAGGTAGGTGGTGTGGTGTGGTATTTACTTAAGCAAAATTTGTGTGAATTGGAATTTCAAATGTTTTCCACAGTGATGTGGTCTCAGAGGGGCTTGTCCCTCTTGAAGTTTCATTTGGGAATGTTGAATTGGCTCGGGAATTACTGAAAACTTGATAGCTGTTTGAGAAGACAGAAGTACCTGGAAAGGATCCTTCTACAGAGAAATTAATTGTTGACCTTATGGAGAATAACAGTGGTAGTGTAAAGACTGGCAGCAAGATACAGCCTGACTGGGACCTGGAATTGAAATACCTGGAAAACAACATAGTAAGGAAAACAAGAAGTAAATCTCCAGCCATCAAGAAAAAGCTGACAGGAAAACTAAAAACTACAGAGAAACTACATGATACAGAGACAAGAAGGAAACAGTCTAATATATGAACCCTGGCTCCCAGGGGGAGGGAAACTTGTCTCCACAAACAAAGGTAAATCAAAGGACTGAGCCACCAGTGGTAGCCTAAAGAAAATCCCATGGCCACTGCAAACTGCAAAAGCTCTGTGGGGTTTTATGCTGAACACAACTCCTTCCACATAGCAGCTAGAGTTAGAGAAGAAGTACATTACAGTGCCCACCACATTTGAGCAATTAATAAGAAACCACTTTGGAAGGTGTTCATTGTTTAAGACTGAGCTACTCTGGAAATCAGAAGCCACAGAAAGACTACACTTCAGCGTTTCTGAGGTCACCCTACCCGTCACTGGCTGGGAGACAGCCACAAGAAACAGTGAGAGAAGACATAGGCTAAGCATAGATCCTCTGGGAAGTTTAAGCTCATACCTGGAAGTACAGAAGGGTCTTGCCCTCTGCAGTAAGAAGCCAGGATGGTTGTTTGTGACTCTGGAGAAAGCTGGATGTGAAGAGTGTTGGCCTTAAGTCCAGTGGACTGCTTGACCACCCTGCATCACTGTTTATATCCAACTTAGGGTTCCATGGTCTGTTTGCTTTCCCCATCTGCCGACACGATCAGGGATGAGCCTCAACATGAATAGTTGCCACATACTGGGGTGTACAGACAGAACGGCCTCTGCAGCAGGAGAGTACTTCACAAGCCTTAAAGGGAACCCTAACTAGGAGTAGCTGGTGTGAATCAAGCCCTAGGCAGACAGCATCGACTAACTACACCAGAAGGAAAGGCAAGGAAGACTCAGGATTAACATACAAAAATGAGTCAAAACAAAATAGGATTTAGTGGTGGCTCATAATCCCCCATCCCAATATCTGGTAGATTCCATTATTGCAGACCCCAGAACGAAACCACTCATTTAAACACACACATGATTTTTTGACTCATATCTTTTTTCTTCATTGATTTCTTGGGATTTGAGGTTTTCCTTTTAAATTTTTTTCTTCTTAAATTTACTTTCTTTTTTTCTTCTGAGTTCTTTTGTTACTTTTATCTAATTCTATTTTAAACTCATTAAGTGGATCCTTTATTGCATATTTCTCTTTCTCAACTTCCTTTTTCCAAATTTTACTTCTTTAATTTCCCCCTTCCTTACCACCTCCATTATCATTAGTATAGTACTGAGTACTGAGTTCTATTAACCTGTACTTAGTTGTGTGCTATTAATGTTGAATTCTTTTTTTTATTAATGGTATAGTTGCATTTAGTGGGTATTTACTGTATGTCATATTTGAATATGATAGTTTCATCTATGTGATAATTGCAGGTCTCTTTCCTATTGTTAAGGGTGGTACAACAGTGGTAGTGTTTATTGGTTCTTATGGTATGTTGATATCCAGTTTATCCTTGACTCTATTATCATTGCCAATTTCTTTGCTATTGCCAATGGTGCCACAGTTACTGTTATTAACTGGTTTTTACTGAATGCCAATATCTTCAGGTCATCAACATTATTGCAGTGTGTTTCTGGCAAACTGGGTGCTGGGCCAGTGATAGTGCACCTCCCTCATGGAGGCAGTTGACTCTTGGGAGAGACAAAGGCCTAGATTTCTCTATGCCCAAAGTGTGTTACTGGAAAGTAAGCATTAACTAAAGAGATCTCCATACTAGCAACAAAGTCTTTCCATTTTTACTGACTGTCAATCCTTGAGAAAAAAAAAAAGAAACAAGAAAAGGCAAAAAAAAAAAAAAGCCTGAAAAAGCTTACAACTCTCACAAAGCAGACACATGAAGCACTGATTGGGAGGAAATCAAAAGCCAAATACCTGAATTGTACAAAGTGATAAAAGAAGAAAAAAAAATCCCAACCAACCAACAAACAAAACATTCCCCACAGGTCAATAATGTGCTCACCAAGCTCAAAGATATAATTAAATAGATAATGAATTTAACAAAAGAATACAAAACATGAATGATATAGAATTATAGTCCATGAAAAGGAACCAAACAGAAATCCAGAATTTACTCATTAGCATAAAAAATTCTACTGAAATATGGGCAGCAGAAGTGACCACTGTTAGGACACAGGGTTAGAACTTAGAAGACAGTGCTGATGTGGGCACCCAGATACTCAGAGATACACTGAAAACAAGAGTTTACGGAGAATGGATCCAACAGCTGCCACAAAGTACAAGGGAGACTAACCTAAGAGTAAATGAAATTAGTAAAAGAGCAAAGGCACGAGGACATAAAAAACTTACAGAAATCATAGCAAAAAATGTTCCACAGAGGGGAAGAACATACAGGTAAGCGAGTCATATAGAACCCCAAAATAATCAGTCAGGAAGAAACTTCTCCATGATACACCACAGTCAAAATCCCAGAAGTCCTGCACAAGAATAGAATCTTAAAAGCTGTTAAAAAAAAAGCAACAAATTACTTATAAAGGTACTCATTAGAATCACAGCAAACTTCTCTATGCAAACCTTCAAAGGCAAGAGTGAAGTGTTTCAAGCCCTAAAAGAAAATGACAACCAACCCAGACTGATACAGTCTGCAACTTCCCAAATTGACAGAGAAATAAGTTCTTCTCAAGACAAGGGCACCTTAAGAAACTCATGACCAGGCTGGGGATATAGCTCAGTGGAATAAGCGCCTGCCTAGCAAGCGCAGGGTCCTGAGTTCGATCCCCAGTACTGAAAAAAAAAAAAAAAGAAACTCATGACCACCAAACCAGCACTTAGAAAAATTCTCAAGGACATACTAGAAAGAGAAGCCAATAATGCCAAACAATGCCAAAAAATCTAGTGCAATGACTACATCAGGTAATCTGAGCAGTTAAGTGTGTGTGTGTGGGGGGGCATGAGTATAATACTTACCTCCAGAAATGAGTTAGGGAGAATTGATTCCTTTCCAATTTCATTGAAGAGTTTGAGAAGAATTGGAATTAAATCTTTTCTGAATTTCTTGTAGAATTCAGCTGCAAATCCATCAAGACCTGGGCTTTTCTTTGTTGACATGTTTTTAATCATATTTTCAATTTCAATAATTGATATTGAGTTATTCAGGAATTTTATTGCTTCTTGACTCAACTTTCATAATTCATACCTATCTAGGAATCTGTCCATTTCTTCTGTGTTTTCCATACGATGGGAGTAAAGATTTTCAAAATGGCTATTAATGATCTTTAGAATTTCTCAACATCTGTAGGATTTGTACTGTTTTCACCCATTTCATCCCTTATTACATGAAGCTGAGTTTTTCTTTCCTTTTTGTGATAAAGTTGGCTAGGGGTTCATCAATTTTATTTTATTTATTCTTTTAAAGAACAATTCTTAATTGATTCATTAATTCATTTGTAGTGTTTGTCACAATTGCATTAATTTCTGCCGTGGTCTTTATCATTTCCATTTTATCATCAACAATAGGGAAATAATGTAATGCCATGGTGTCAGTTCCCAAATTAAAAGACACAGAATGGCAGATTGAATCAAAAAACAAAACCGAATGGTATGCTATATATAAGAAATACACAGACTAATAATCAAAGGATGGAAAACAATATTCCATGTAACAAGATCCTGAAAACAAGTAGGAATAGCTATCTGTTGGGGACCACTACAAAGCGGCTCTGAGCAGGATTTAATATTAACCAATTGGCTTTTCATATTTACTTGGGAGTTGTCTGAGTCTTAGGTACCTTCTCTGCATATGGGCAGCTGAGTCATAGTAAATGAACCTCTATGAGTCACTGGTCACTGCTGAGGCCTGTATTGGCCTATGAAGCTGTGACGCCTCACAAAGTGACTGCAGTTGAAGATGCCTGGCTCCCATCCTTGTTAACTTCTAGGAAACTATGGCTGCAGGCATCTCAGCCCTGCTATGAAGGCCTTCCTGGAGATAACATAGCTCTCCTACATTAACATAATAGTACTTGGAGGAGTCCTTGAAAGGATTCCCAAGTCCTGCCCAGAGTCCTGCATTTTCTTCAGTATTCCCCCTCCCTTACTTGTAAACCTAATAAAAATGGGCAAGCCAGAAAAGTTTTTGGCTAATTCAGAGAACACAGAAGATGGAAAAGAATTAGTCCCTCCTGGAAGCCCTGAAATCATATTCCACTGTCTCATTTTTTATTTACGCCTTTGTCTGTCCACTTGCTTGGGAGATTGCAGGCCTCATCAGTTTGCAATAACTTAGGGTTATTTAACCTGGTCTTTGATAGCTATTCTATTTTCAAACAAAGTAGACTTCAAGCCAAAACTGATCCAAAGAGGCAAAGATGGTCACTATATATTGGTTAAGGGAACAATTCAAGAGAAAGAGTTAACAATTATACATGTACCAAACACCAGCATGTCTAACTTCATAAACAAACCCTAATGGACATAAAAAATCAGGTAGACATCAACCCAATTATAAGAGAGCCTTCTATATCACAGTAGATCAACTAGACAAAAAAAAATCAACATAAAAATATCAGCGTTGAACCACACCTTTGAACAAATGAACTCTAGACATCTACAGTGTTCCACCCAACAACAGAATATGTATTTTTCTCAATAGCACACAGAACCTTCTTGAAAAGAGACCACACAATAGTTGATACAGTATGGTTATATACAAAAGAATCTTGTATATCCCAAGCATATTTTTCAGATCACAGTGCAATGAAACTAGAAATCAATGGCAAAAAGCCTCCACAGAAATTGTGCAACACATGGAAATGAAAACAATACACTCTTGACAATCAATGGGTCACAGAAGAAATTAAGAAAGAAATTAGTTCCTAATCATTGCAAGTTCAAGACCAGCCTGGGTTACAAAGTGAGCTCAAGGCCAACCTGAACTGCATAGTGAGACCCTGTCTCAAAAAGACAAAAAAAAATTATGCCCACATCAGAAAAATAGAGTAAACCCAAGTAAATAACTTGAGGCATCACTATGTCCTAGGTAAACAAGAACAATGCAAATCCAAAGCTAGTACAAATAAAGAAATTACAAAGATCAGAGAAGAAATTAATGAAATTGAGAAGCAAAAAACAACACGAATAATCAAGGGGTTGAACAGGTGTTTCTTTGAAAGAATAAGCAAAACAGACAAAAAAGACAAAAACTGGGCTGGGGATACAGCTCAGTGGCACAGCATGTGCCTGCAAGTGCAAGGTTATGAGTTCCATTCCCAGTACCAAAAAAAAAATCATGTTTATCTCCATAAACACAAAAAAGTCTGACAAAATCCAACATCCATTCATGATTTAAAAAGAAAAAAAAACCTGAAGAAAATATGTACCGAAGGACTATACCTCAATTTTCTAAAAGCTGTTTAAGACACATCTATTGCCAACATCAAATTTAATGAAAAAAAAAAAAAAGAAATCTCTTCTTCTATGGTCAGGAAGAATACAAGGATGCCCACTAACAACACTCCTGTTCAATACCGTGTTGGACTCATTAGCCAAAGCAAGAGGAACAAAAGGGATATATAGAGGAAGAAGGCATATCATCCTTACTAGAAGATAACAGGATTGTTTACATAGAAGATCCAAAAAATCCCACTGAAAGACTCCTAGAATAACCAAACTTAGTAGTATAGCAGGACACAAAATCAACACACAAAGATCACCAGTGTTGCTGTATACCAATAATGAGCCATCGAGAAAAAAATTAGGGAAACAATACCATTCAGAATAGTGTCAAGATATGTAAAACATACTACATAGGAATTAACCCAACAAAGGAGGTGAAAAACTTCTATAATGAAAACTGTACAGCATTCTGAAAAAGGAGATCAAAGAGGCCATCTGAAAATGAAAAGATATGGCCTGTTCCCATATAGGTGGAACTAATACTGTCAAAATGGCCATATTCCCAAAATTGATATATAGATTTAAAGCAATCCCAATTAAAAATATCAACGGCATTCTTCAAAGAACTAGAGAAAACAAACCTAAAATTCATATGGAACCAGAAGAGACCCAGAATAGTAAAACAAATCCTGGGCAATGAGATCAAAGCAGAAGACATCACAATTTGGACTTTAGATTATATCATAATGATATAAGGCAAACAACCGGGCAAGACAAAGCTACAGTGATAAAAACAGCATGGTACAGGCACAAAAACAGACAAGTGGGTCAGTAGAACAGAAGAGAAGATGCACAAACCATTCACACATATTTAGCCATCTAATGTTTACAAAAGGGACCACAAACATACTGGAAGAAAGCCTCTTAACAAATGGTCCTGAGAAAACAGGCTCTCCACATGTAGAAGATAGACTCTAGACGCACATCTCTTACCATGTACTAAACTAAAATAAAAATGGATCAAAGATCTAAACATCAAAAAAGAAACAATCTGCTGGAAGATAAAACATGTACAAGTGTTGAAGACATAGATGTAGGTACAAACTTTCTAAACAGAACACCAATTGCAAATGAAATGGCATAAAGAATCAACAAATGGGATTTTACCGAGTTAAAAAGCTTCTGAACTCAAAAGAAACAACCAACAGGCTAAAGAGACAATCTACATAATGGGAACATTTTTTTGGCAGGTATACCACAGAAGACTGTTATCTAGAATATATACAGAACTCAAAAAAATTAGACCACCCCAAAACAAAAGACCCAATAAAAAAATGGGCAACTGAAACAGACACTTCTCAGAAGAACAAATGGCCAATAAGTATATGAAAAAGTGCTGAATGTCTCTAGGAAGTGGAAGAGTGCAAATTAATACAACAAAATTCCACCTTCTTCCAGAAAGAATGTCTGTCATCAAGAAATCAAATAAACCACATGTGGTAGTTCATGCCTGTAATCCCATCACCTAGGAGGCAGTGGCAGGAGGATCACTGAGAGGTCAACACCAGCCTGTACTACATAATGAGACCTGGTCTCAAAAAAAAAAATCAAATAAATTCTGGTGAAGATATTGGGGAAAAGGAACCCTCCTACACTGGTCAGAATGTACACTAATACAGCCACTATGGAAATCAATACGAAAAACTAAAAACAGAAATTCTACTGGATCCAGCTATTCCTTTTCTATGTATCTTCCTAAAGAGTTAAAGACACATTACAGTGATACATATATAACTATGTTTAAAGTAGTATAATTCATAACAGTAAATACTGCAAGAGGCCTGTATGACCATCAACAGATGAATGGATAAAGAAAATCATGGGGAGTTGGTACATGTACACAGTACATCTTCATTTCTTTTACTGCTCCTTCCCCACCCCTCCATCTACTCTCCTTCCATCCCTTGGTTCCTTTTCCATTTGCAAAAGATCCATCCCCTTACTTTCTGCCATCTTTTATTTTGATGAGAATAGACATACAGGGGCAATCCCAAAGTATTCTTAAGGGATTTCTTTACCAAAACAACAGAAACAGCTATTATGCTGATATATCTTGGCAATCCCTGGGCTACTGTATCTAACTGCTTTGAGAAATATTCTACCAGAATTTGAATAGGCCCTCAGGCTTCAGGCCTGGGTAAGGACCCCTAAAACCACACCCTGCTTCTCAGTTATGTATAACCTGAAAAGTCTGTTAGATTGTGGCAGTCTCAAAGGACGGCTTTCAAGGAATAAGGGTTTTTGCTTATCATAAATGTGTTGTTGTTCTTGTTCCCAGGACAGTTTGTTCATTATTTCCTTTCAGAACCTCATACAGAGGTTTACCAATAGGCTCTATCTAGGAATCCCACAGCCAACAGTAGTCAGTTAAACCTAGGAACGCACAAAGCTGGAAGTCTTAGATGGCCTGTACATACCCTCCTGAAAGAACTTCACACACTGGGGTCAAAACAAACAGTAGGTAGTGGACTTTTTGGACCAGAAACTGGGACTTAGACTTTGAGATTTTAGATATTGATATCCCCTACCAGCCAGGAAATCTAAAGTCTGAACCAAATGATCTTGAGCCTCTGTTAGAGAAGAACAGATAAGATCATCTGCATATTGTAAATAGCCCCGTATCTTAAAGTCATTTAACTCTCTAGTCAAAACTTGTTCAAAAGTATAGAACAGTCCCTGAATTCTTGGGGAAGGACAGTCCAAGTGAACTGTTTCAACCAAGTTCATCAATCTACTCAAGGCAAAATGGCATTGTGACTCACGGGCCATGAGGGTGCAAAAGAAAGCATCTTTGAGGACTGAATGTCACTGGTATTTGAAGGATTTGATCTTGCTCCTTAAAATCCATGCTTTGGGACTGCCACAATCTAACAGAGTTTTCAGGTTATATGTTACTAAGAAGCAGAGTATGATTTTAGGGGTCCTTATCCAGGCCCGAAATCTGAGGGCCTATTCAAATTCTGATAGAATATTTCTCAAAGCAGTTACATATAGTAGCCCAGGGATTGCTAAGACATATCAGGCTACTAACTGGGTGTACGGGAATAACTGCCTCACTATAGCACAGGGATCTTGTATTAAATAGTAATTACCGTTGGGTTCCTTGATGACAAAAACGAGTATTACAAGGTGTCTGACAAAGCACTAAAAGTCCATAGTAAAGGAATTTATTTACAAAGGTCGCACCCTGTTGGGCTTCAGGTTGAAGAAATATTTAGTGTGGGAAGGTGTTATGGTTGATACATTGTGTCAACTTGGGGAATCTAGAGGTTTAGCTGAATGACTCAGGAGGAAGCTGGGGTGCTTCCTTTGTAAACATCCTGAGCCTGTGGAAGAGGAGGGCATGGAGATTGTGTGAGGGCTACATGCCCCCCTGGGTGGGGGTAGGCTGTTTACAATGTAGGGGAGAAAAGGAGGCTGCTTGCAGCCATTCCTCCTTTTTGGCTGGCTGGTTTTGCTGTGCTCTGCTGCCCTGAACAGTTTGCCCTCTGCCATATGCCACTCTGCCTCAGAACCAGCGAAATATGGACTGAAACCTCCACAAACTGTAAGCTAAATAAACCTTTCCTTCCTTCATTTTGGGTGTTGGGTATTTTGTCTCAGCAACGAGAAAAAAGTAACCAAGACAGAATTTGGTACCAGTGGAGTGGGGTCGTTGCTGTGACTATACCTGACTATGTGGTTCAAGAACCTTTGGAAATTGCTTGTGGGAAGAGTTTGGAAAGGTTCGGAGATGTCACCTGAAAGAGAAGTGCTAGAACACCTTTGGCTGTTCTGTATGGGAGATTCTGGTCAGAGCTCGGCAGACCAGAAGGCTGTTAGAAATCCTGCTAGTAAAGACTGTGTTTGGAAGGTTTCTGATGGGAAGGACTGCATTGGTTGTTGGACTCTAGATGATGTATGTTATGGCTTGGCAGAAAGTTTGTCTGCATTTTCCTCGTGTCCAGGGACTGCCTAAGACTGAGATTAAGGGCGGCAGTAAACTGATTAATCTGGCAAAAGAAATTTCAAGGCAGTCAAATGTTGGGGCAGTGGCATGGCTATTGTTGGGGGCTTTTAGCCAGATTTATATGGACAATTAAGAGCAAGGGGCCCAGCAGCATGATTTAAAATGTGAGTTTGGCCAGAAAGGAAGCTCCAGTAAAACTGTGGATTTCAAAGATAAGGCTGGGGAGCTCTCTATTGCTCTGAAGGAACAAGAGAATGGAAAAGATGGCCTGCAGGCATCACAAGCAGCAAGTCTCCACCCTTTACAGCCTGAAAACTGTAAAGGTAAGAGACCTTGCCTTGAGAAGTAAGCCAAAGAGTGCCATGTTCCAGAATGGCGGCGGTGGCCGCACCAGGTTCCAGAATGGAGATGGCATAGAGAATTTGCTCCTCAGAATTAGATTCATTGTGCCCAGCGATCCAGGCACTCGACCCCTATGGCCAAGAGAGAGGAAGGTTTGGCTACTGCTCCAGGTGGCAGCAAACCTTGGCATCATCCACGTGGCCCTGGCATTAGGTGCAAGGAAAATGCAAGAGTTCTGAGGTTAAAGAGGCATCCGCCCATATTCAGAAGGCCTGGGAGGCCAGGCAGTGTGCCCCGGAGAGGGCAGTGTGTGAGGCTGGGAGTGTGAAGCAGAAGGTGTACGGGAGACCTCAGAAGTTTAGAAAAGCCAGGAACGTGGAGAATCCGGGGAAGATGGCGACCGGATGAGCAGCAAGGGAGCGAACCTCCTTAATAAACACCACCAGCTCGAGACAGACTTGGTGAGCGTGAATGCCGGAACCTCGGCTGGGAAGTTTAAACTGGGCGTATTTCTCTGAGATGCCGGGGGAGATGTGGTAGGGCGGACCAGGCTGCCGGGGCGAGACGTGGGAAAGTCCCAG
>PVLD010019479.1:6247-36494 GCA_004027595.1 Dinomys branickii
ACTGTCTGACTAAATTTGCATGTCTGTATATGGGTCCATACATCTACAATTCGAAGATATCAATGGATAAAGCAATAACCACTGTTGAGACCATATCACCTTGTCTATAGATTAGTTGTGATTGTACTATTTTCTATGATAATTGGTGTCTGTTTGTCAATATGTTTTTGTACTTTTATGTTTCTAAAATAAAAATAAATAAATAAATAAATAAATAGCATGCCTTTCCACAAACAATACATTCAATGAGAGAGAAATTAGGGGAATTGAAACTTCACCCTTCAGAATAGCATCCAAAAAGTGAAATGCTTAGAAATCAATCTAAGAAAGGAAGTAAAAGATCTATATGTTGAAAATTACAGTACTCTGAAAAAAGATATTAAAAAGGATTTCAGAAAATGGAGAGATATCCCTTGCTAATGGATGGGAGGAACCAACATTATTAAAATGGCCATATTTCCAAAATTGTTATACAGATTTAATGCAATCTCGATCAAAGCACCATTAGCATACCTCAGAGAAATAGAGCAAATACTCCTAAAATTCATCTGGAACAAGAAGAGACCTAAAATAGCATAGGCAATCCTGGGCAACAAAGAGAAGTGAGGAGGCATCACAATCCCTGACTTAAAATTATACTACAAAGCTACTCTGATAAAATCAGTATGGTACTGGCCAAAAATAGACCTGAAAACCAGTGGAACATATTAGAAGAGATGCAGACACAACCACCAACATACTGAGGCACCTTATCTTTGACAAAGGGGCCAAACATGTTCACTGGAAGAAAGATAGCCTCTTTAATAAATGATACTGGGAAAACTGGTTCTCTATATGCCAAAGACTAAAATTAGACCCATGTCTGTCACCATGCACTAAACTAAACTCAAAATGGATCAAAAGTTTAAATATTAAAACAGAAACACTAAATTTACTGGAAGAGAAAGTAGGTCAAAATCTTGAAGACAGAGGTAGACATAGTCTTCATGAACAAAACCCTAATTGCACAGGAAACACTTTAAAGAATCAACAACTGGGATCTCATACTGTTAAAAAGCTTTTGTATTTTAAAAGAAATGGAGTCAAAAGGCAACACACAGATTGGGAAAACATTTTAGCTAATTGTCCCTGAGACAAAGGACTTATAGCTAGATTATACAAAGAATTGAATAACTCAGCCCACCCAAATTCAAAGACCCAATCCAAGAATGGGCATCTGAGATGAATACACACTTCTCAGATGAAGAAATACAAATGACCAATAAATACACGAAAAAATGTTCAACATCATTGTTCATTCGAGAGATGCAAATGGAAACAACACTGAGATTCTATCCCACCCCAGCAAGAATGGCTGTCATCAAGAAAGTAACCCACAACAAATGCAGGAGGAGTTGTGGGGAAAAAGGAATCCTCCACTGTTGGTAGCAATGTGAACATGTGCAACCACTTTAGAAATCAGTTTGGGGATTCCTTAAAACATTAGGATTAGAGGTCCCTTTAACCCAGCCATTCTCCTTCTGGGTATTTTCCCAGAAGAATTAAAAACACTCCACAGTGATATATGTGCACTCAGGTTCATAGCAGCACAATTTGTCACAGCAAAATTTTGAAAACAATCCAAATGCCCATCAACTGAGAAGTGGGTAAGAAAAATGTAGTATTTTTATACAAAGGAATATTACTCAGCTTTAAAGAAAGATAAACTCTAGACTTTTATAGATAAATGGATGCAACTGGAGACCATACTAATAAGTGAAATAAATCAGACCTGCATAAGTAAATACCACACTGTCTCCCTTGTGTAAGAACCTGAAAGAGTAAATAAAACTGAAAGGTGCAATAGATACTGTGAAAAGGAAAGAAACTGCTCAATAGAAAAGAACAACTGATATGAGGGAAAGGACAAAAGAAAGAAAGAAAGAAAGAAGGGAAATTATATATATATACATATATATTAAATTATATATTAAATATAATATATAATAAATATGTAAATATAATATATTAAATTATATAATATATACACATACACACAAAGTAGCTATGGTAATTGTACTGCTAATGCCTATTGGTTTATTAAAAAGAATAGTTTATGTTTAATTGTTTGAACAATCTTGCATGCCTCTATCTGGTAATCTGAGCAACTACTTTGAAGATAAAAATAAGTAATACAACAGCCATTGCTGATTTCATACCATCCTGTTTTAAAATTCTGTATCATTTTTATAGTTTTTGTGTAGTTCTGGGTTTTCTTGTTATTTTGTTTTTGTCCTTCTAAGAATAAAAAACATATTAATGAGCATGAAAAGTCAAATAAGCAAATAAAAACAAAATTTTAAATTTTGTTAAATTAATAAGTACTAATATGTACAATTATAAAGGGGGATCTCAAAACCCCACTGTCACAAATAGAAAGATCAACTAGACAAAAAAAAAAACAACAATGAAATATCAAACCTGAACCAAACCTGTAAACAAATGGACTAAGTAGATATCTTACAGAGTGCTCCACCCCACAATACCAGAATATACTTTCTTAGCTGCACAAAGGACATTCTACAAAATAGACCACATACTAACTCATAAAACATGCTTACGTAAATGAAAACGAATTTGAATTATCCCATATATATTACGAGACCTTAGTATAATGAAACTGAAAATCGAGGACAAAAGAAACTGCAAAAACTTCAAAAACACATGGAAATTAAGTGACAGTCTCTTGAAAAACCAATGGGTCCCTGACAAATTTAAAAAGAAATTATACAGTTTCTATGATTAAATGACAATGTCAATACAACATACTGAAACTAATAGGATGCAATGAAAGCAATCCTATAAGGGAAATTTATAGTGGTAAATGCCCATATCAGAACAACAGAGAAAGCTCAAATAAACAACCTAATGTTTAACCTCAAACTTCTAGAAAAGGAAGAGCAAGTCAAGCCAAAACCTTGTGTGAAGAAGGAAATTATAAAGATTAAGGCAGAAATTAATGCCTGTGAAACTAAGAAAACAATATAAAGAATCAATGAATTGTAAGAACTAGTTGTTTGAAAGACTAAATAAAATTGGCAAATCCTTTGCCAACCTTATCAAAAAAGGAAAAAAGACTCAATTCCTTGCTATTAGGAATGCAGAGGCTGAGATTACAAGAGATCCTGCAGAAATCCAGAGGATCATCAATACCTAATTTGAAAACCTGTACTCTACTGAGAAGGAAAATATGAAAGAAATGTAAAAGTTCCTAAATACATATGAACTACCAAAGATGAATCAAGAAGATATAAACATTCTAATTAAGCAAATATAAGTCAATGAAATTTAAGATGTAATTAAAAACCTACCAATGAAGAAGAGTCCAGGTCCTGATGGATCCACTGATAAATTACACAACAAATTTAGAGAAGATCTAATGCTACTACTTCTCATCTTTTAATAAAATAGAAAAGGAAGCAATATTACGAAACTCATTCCTGGACACAAGCATTACCCTGATATAAAAACCTGAGAATGACTCAACCAAAAAAGAGAATGACAGGCCAATTTTTCTAGTGAACATAGACACAAAAATCCTCAGTAAGATACTCACAAACAGAATGCAGCAAACCACCAAGATTATACACCATGACAAAGTGAGATTCATCCCAAAGTGCAGGGATTGTTCAACACACATAAAGCAACAAATGTGATGAACCATATTAACAGAGTCAAGAACAAAAATGGCATAATCATCTCAATAGATGCAGAAAAGCATTTGACAAAGTTCAACACCCATTCATGATAAAAGCCCTACAGAAAATTGGAATAGATCTTAATCTCAATTTGATGAAGGCCATCTATGACAAACCAATAGTGAACATCATATTAAATGGTAAAAAATTGAAAGCTTTCACTTTAAAATCAGGAACACGACCAGGATTTCCACTATCATGTCTCCTATACAATATAGTTCTGGAAACATTAGTTAGAGCAATTAGACAATAGAAAGGAATAAACAGAATAAGGGCAGGGAAGAAGAAGTTCAGTTATCATTATTTGCAAATGACATGATACTTCACATAGAAGACCCCCCAAACTCCACCAAAATACTCATAAATTTAATAACCAAATTCAGTCATGTAGTTGGATATAAAGTCAATATTCAAACATCAATAGCATTCCTGTACAAAATAACAAACTCACTGAAAGAGAAATTAGAGAAGCACCTTACACTATAGCATCCAAGAAAATGAAATATCTAGGAATCAATCTAATGAAGACATTTATATAGGAAACTAACAGTAGTCTGAAAAGGGAGATCAAAGAGGATATCAGAAAGTGGAAAGATATCCATTGTTCTTGTGTAGAATTAATATGGTAAAAATGGCCATACTCCCAAAATTGTTATACAAATTAATGCTATCCTAGTCAAAATACCAATAGGGTATCCCACAGAATTATAGAAAAGACACCTAAAATTCATTTGGAAGCAGAAAAGACCTAGAATGGAGAAGGCAATTCTGGGCAACAAAGGCAAGAGTGGTATAATTTTTAGTATATTATTTCCCTGACTTGGAATTATACTACAAAGCTACTGTGCTAAAAACACCATGTTATTGGGAAAGAAAGATGAAAGAAAGAAGAAAGAAAGAAAGAAAGAAAGAAAGAAAGAAAGAAAGAAAGAAAGAAAGAAAGAAAGAAAGAAAGAAAGAAAGAAAGAAAGACAGACCCATGGGCCAATGGAACAGATTAGAAGATGCAGAAACAATTCCAAACACATTCAGCCACATTATCTTTGACAAGAGCCAGCATACCTTTACTGAAAGAAAGATAGTCTCTTTAATAAATGGTGCTGGAAAAACATCTTTCCACATGTGGTAAATTAAACCTAGACCCATATCTCTCACTATGTGCCACACTAAAATCAAAATGGATTGAAGATCAAACATCAGGACAGAAACATTTAATCTGCTGGAAAATAGAATAAATAGAACTCTTGGAGACGTAAGTGTAGGCAAAGACTTTATGAACAAAATTCTGATCACACAGGAAATATCACAAAGAATCAACAACTGGGATCTCATTTATTAAAAAGCTTTTGCACAGCAAAAACTACCAACAGAGTAAAGACACAACCCACAGAATGGGAAAACATTTTTCTGCCAGCTGAAAAGGTCTACTATCTAGAATATGTACAGAAGTCAACAAAATTAAACTTTCCTCCAAATCTAAAGACCCAGTGAAAAAATGGTCATCTGAAATGGACAGACACATCTCAGATAAAGAAGTACAAATGGCAAATATATATAATTATATATATATATATGTATATATATATATATATAAAAGAAAGTATATGTAAAAACATTCAATGTCACTAGTCACTTAAGAGATGCAAATTAAAATAATTCTGTAATTCCATGTCACTCTAGAAAGAATAGCTATTATCAAGAAATCAACCAATAATAAATGCTGGGGGGAAGCTACCCGTCTCCACTGTTGATGGGACTACTAACTGATGGAATCACTGTGGAAATAAATGCAGGTATTCCTTAAAAAACTGGGGCTGGAGGTTCCATTTGACCTAACTATTGCTCTTCTTGGTTCCTTTCTGAAAGAATTTAAAGCATCAAAGCACAGCAATCTTTGCACACCCACATTTATAGCAGCACAGTTTGTAATAGCTAAATCTGAGAAACAGCTCAAATACCCATCAATGAATGAAAGGATAAAGAAGATGTGTGGGCTGGGGGTATAACTCAGTGGAATAAGCGCTTGCCTAGCAAGCGCAGGGTCCTGAGTTCGATCCCCAGTACTGTAAAAAAAAAAAAAAAGAAGAAGATGTGTGTGTGGGGTTTGCAGTGGAGTACTACTCTGCCACAAAGAAGGATGTGCTTGAGACATTTCTAGCTAAATGGGTGCACCTTGAGACTGTGCTGTTGAATGAAATAGATTGGCGACATATGTTTAAATATCACGTTGTTTCTCTGATGTGACAGTCTGAAAGTGTAAGGAAAGACCAGATTATATAATAGATACTGGTGAATGAGAAGAAAATGTTCAAACGGGGGGGTGGTGGAACAAGTGAGGAGAGAGTGGGAAAGGAAGGAAGGCGCAAGAAAATAGAGGAAAAATGGAAACAAACTTCGTAAATAAGGAGGTGAAGAGGGGTTGAAGGGAGGCGAGGGGGATGGGAAAATAAAGAAGCGAGATACATCATGTTGAGGTACAAATTCCCTATGATAAATGTGACATTCTGCATATGTAAAATGTACCAATGAAATAAAAACAGCAAAAGGAGGGCGGCTGAGTTAAATAGACTCTCATGAGAAGAACAGATACAAGTGGCCAGTAAATACATGAAAAAATGCTCAACATATTTGGCCATCACAGAAATGAAAATTGAAACAACAGCGATATTCCATTTTACTACAGAAAGATATCAGATAATAACACGGCGTGCTTATAAGGAAAGACAAATACTTCTGCAGTGTTGGTGGGAGTGTAAATTAGTACAGCCACTGTGGAAATTATTAAGAAGATTTCTCAAACAACTAAAAATAGACATTCTATTTAACTCAGCAATTACTCTTCTAGGTATCTTCCCAAGTGGGTTAAAGACATTATATGACAGTGCTCTATCCACACCCATGGTCACAGGAGCACAACTCACAATGGCTAAATCTTGGAAGTGACCTGTATGTTCATCAACAGATGAAGAGATAAAGAAAATACGGTAGCTGTACATAGCGGAGTTCTACTGTGATGGAAAGGGATGTATTTGAGTCATTTGTAGGAAACTAGATGCACCTTGAGGCCATATTGGTAAATGAAATAATCAGATATGAAGGGTTAAATGTCACATGTTTTCCCTTAGATGAGAAACCCAAAGTATAAATAAGTTAAGGAGCCAAATAAAAGACAGATAACAGAAAAACAGTGACGTTAACCTTTTGTAGAATGGAAAGGAACCTGGGGATGGAAGGAGAAGGGATTAAGAAAGTGGATGGTGATTTTAAAAGAATTAAGATGTGTTATATATATGTATCAATGACCTACCTTGGATGTTATGATTATATATTGCAAACATGTGCTAATAAAACAAAAAATTTTTAAACATTTCTAAAGAATGAACTGATCTGTTGGGCCTTATATCTAAATGTCCCCCAAAGCCTCATGTGCACATAGATGGGGCTTTCTGGAGGTGGTTGCATACAGGGTACGTGGTACTGGGATTAAGGGTGTGCAGTATTTAAGTGAACATAGCATCGTTTTGGGTGGGGGTGGCACCAATCAATAGGCTGGTAGCCTGGGTGGGCCACAAGGGGAGAGGGCAGGCCAGTTTGCAGCTCTGTTTCCAGCCGGCCTTGCCATGCACTGTTTCTTCGCTGCTGTGACCCTTTACCACACCTCTCTACCTCGGAGCCAGTGGACTACGGACTAAAATTTCTACAAACTATGAGCTGAAATAAACCTTTCTTCCTTTACCTTTCAGGGTCAGATGTTTTGTCCCAGCAATGAGAAAAGTAACTAAGACGTGATCCTCTCATTCCCTTCCTTAAAACAAGTATATCAATAACTGGTGATCACATAACATGGTACTTCCTGAACCAGACCCCTAGCTTGGCTCTCACTCCAGAGCATCTGCAGCAGACCCCACTACCCCAGCAAGTATCTCATTCCATCCGTGTTGGAAACATTTGCCCTTTAGTGCTCTTATCCTATTTGTCCACCTAACAAACATCTCACTTATTTAAAAGTCCCTCTCAGATGTCCCCTTTCTGTAGCTTCATTTGGCTCTCAGTGAGATGAATTGTTCCTTCACCTATGTTCCTGTAGCTCTCCTCCTTTCTGGTGCAGTGATTGAGGAGTCTCTCCCATAAGATTATAAGCTTCTTAAGGGCAGAAAGTGTTTTTCATTCATCTCTATAGCCCTAGAAGCCAGCATAGTCCACAAAATGTAGCAAGTGCTAAATTAATGTGTTTGGTTGATTTAAATTGAAGATACTGAGCTAGATCAATGGTTTTTCAAGCCTTCTTGAATACTTGCTTGTGTATCTTTTTATTATTCTAGTTTGCAACAGTTTTTTCCTATTTGCATCTATTTATGTAAAAGATTTCCTATTCTGCTACTTCCTCTTTCCTCATCTTAACCACCTGATGAGGACCACACTTGCCTTTTCCTAGAGAGAAGTATCTGTTCCCCCAGAATCACAATATACCCCCCCCCAAGAAATAGTGTTCCTGTTACAGGTTTGTTTGTTCATAGTTGTTCTGTCCATGTGAAATTTCCATTAATGAAAAAAGCATGTCATTTATGGACAAAGAGAACGCTAACTACACAGGAAGACAGTTCTTATAAAGAGGCCTGTATTTGCTCAGGTTACTAAGTTAGTTTCCAAAAGCATCAGATGCAAGAATAAGTATGTTTTCAAAGTATAAGGAGTCTGGCAGTTCAGCCACAATGGTTAAGTGCTTCTCTCAAAAAATTTAATTTAAAGTTTTGAGTCTGAACTTTTAGTTTCAGATTACCACTTTATAAAATTGTTTCAGACATTTTTTGTCTTGCATTATCCAAAGAGATTCCATATATTAATTTTTTCAAGCAAATTTATTTTGCGTTGACAGGCACTGACAGGGAATCAATTGACCTGCAAAATATCAGACCCTGAAGGCTCAGAGAGGGAGGTTTTTATGGAGTTTGCAAGGAAACAGCAGAGTACTTGGCTGTCTTTGATTGATTCTTACAATATGTATCATTGTGACCATATATTAATTCTTGGTATAGCTTTACACGCAAAGCTGGTGCAATGTAGAATTCAATAGGCTGCATTCAGAGGCCATAGAAAGCATTCAGCACATTTTTGACATATAGAATTTATAACAAAGATAAAACTGAGGTGATTTCATTGCATCTGTAGACAACATGAGGGCATTGGACCAGATGATATCCAAGGCTTTGAAAGTTTATGGTTTCTGGACAGATGACAACAATTTCAGGTGAATTATGAGAGAGGTAAATTATTCTTTGCATAAATAAATAAAAGAGTATGGTGACAAATCTCAGAAAGAAAATTTTAAATATTGTCATCATGCTTTATTATATTTTCAGTTTCACTTTTGTAGTATTTTTCTTACTAAGAAATGCTGCAGTGTGAGGTTTTGAGTGTAACTCAGTAAATGTTATGTGCATTTGTGATCTCTGCATTAACTTTAAGACAAAGACCATAGGAGCAGCGGGCATTTTGGTGAAGGCCACAGGGCTAAGTGAGCCTGAGCTAGTTTCTAAATATGTACAGAAAGAGGATGCTTTAAAATTTCGAGTTGTTGGTAGAAATTCAAAATGTGTTTGTTCAAACCATCAAGGTTATGCAGTTACCAGGCTATATTTCCAAGGACTTGTTTCACATAAATATATGTATATGTAAACATGCCCTAAATGTGGAAGGATCCCTAAAATTTTATTTGGTATCTTTAGCACCTTTTACAGCATCATTTTCTAGGAAAAATAATTGAATCCTCATTCTCAGCTGTGATTGTTTGGGTCTACCTCCTCCAGTCCAGTGGCACAAACAGACCTGCCACAGTGGGGGATTCCTGGACAGAGCTCAAAGCAGGTGGCCACAGCCACACTCAGTGCATCCAAACTTTACTTCTGCCTAACTGAAGGCAAAAGTTTTCTCGACTGGAGAAGAAAGGAAAGTACCTTGAAAGGTGAGCATCAATTCTTCCTATTTCTCTTTAAAATATGCTGCAAATTAAATATTCACACTGTTCATCATATTCATTTAGAATCCTGGTTTTTGACCATGACTAAGGACTCAGAGGTATTTTTGTTCTTTGTTGTGATTAGTAAATGGTTTTATCATCCTTGATTATGATAAATTTGTTTTTGAAATTCATTATATTATCTAAATTGATCATTATCACAAATGGGTATCAGTGCTTGCCTATCGGCATTTTTCTTTTAGCAGAAAAGATTGAACTAAATTTGAATTAATATGTTGTAAGTTTCTTTTTTAACTTCTGGAAGAGAAAAACATAGAATGATAAAGTATATTTTGAACCAAACATGAACTCAATCATTCATTCAACAAACATTTTTTGAATATCAACCATTGGACTAAATGCTTTGAAGTATGCAATGACGAATAAATCACAATTTCTGCATTCATGGAACTTATGAATTTAGGGAAATAAGACAGATAAGTAAATAACTCTATAGCAGCTAAAATGAATAAATGCCTCACAAGACAGTTAGAGCTCTTTGTGCTTCGAAGGGGGGCCAGGTGCATTCAGCTGAATCAAGATGAATTTCCAGAAAGTGGCAGACAGTGATCCATGTTGGAAAGGCAGGGTCTAAAAAGTGATGAAAGTGTACCCGAGAGGAGAGAAGATGGAAAATCACTGATGGTTTTAGAAGAGACATGGGTTAGCTGTGTGGTTGCAGGAAGCACACAGATACACTCTTTGGCTACTGCAGTGGTTCACAAGAAGCCTTAATTCCTGAGCCTGGAAAGAGACTGCAAGTGTGAGCAAAGTGCACAGGTCTGAGCAGTGCTGCGGACACAGAACGCTTCGGGACCCTTTGAGAACAAGCGGTGGAAACACAGGTTAGAAATCAGCCAAGGTCTTATTGAAACCCAAAAATAATGTCTCTCTAAGCAGCACAAGAATTCCTTGCTTATTCAGATACAGACTTCAGGCTCACTCTGCGGAGAGAAAGATTTAATATTGGGCCGAGGAGTCTGTACTTTTAAAAAGCTCCAGAAAATATGGGTGAAGGTGGTGCACTGGTCACATTTGGGGAAAATCTGCTGCAGAAACATAAATTGCCAAGAAAATGCGAAAAGAACAAAAGGTGTCTGAGGATGTCTATGAATCCCCTGTACTCAGCAGGTGGGAGCAGGGGTTAGATCTTTATCCCATGCGCCACCATACAGCCTTTGGACAAACACCATGCCTCTTGTAGCCTCTATTGTAATGGAATATGATACACACAATAGACCAACATATTAAATAATTTTTTAAGACAGGGTCTCACTGTGAGTTCATGCTGGCTTCTAACTTGCAGTGACCCTCCTGACTCACCCTCCCAAATGCTCGGTACAGAGACTCATACCACTATGCCCAGGTAAAATAAATAATATGGTCTTAAATTTTAAAAATACAACAGAATAAAGCCAGACTGATGGAACAGGTGACTGGAGGAAAAGAGACTCATTGACTAAGAAAAGCCTCTCAGGATGTGAGGAGCAGAGGAGAGGAGAGGTCCTAACAAGACACAGAAGAGGAGCACTGCAGGCAGAGGAAGGAGATTTGTGACGATTTTGAGTGGAGGAACATTTTGTGGTGTTTGGGGAATAGCTGTGGGGCCAAGGCCCAGCTATCAGCGGACCTGGAGCAGAATAAGGGGAAGAATGATGGGAGGTAGCTTTTTAGCCGTGGCACTGCAGGCTGTACCAGAGATCTTTGAGTTTATTCCAGCGCCTTCTGGGAAACTCATTAGAGGCTTTGAGTAGCATAGGGACATGATCTGCCTGACTTTTTAAAAAGGACCACTTAGCATGCAGTGTATTGTAGAAAACAAATATGAAGTAAGAGTTCAGGCTATTCAACTGGCCCCAGGCAGCTTGGAGACATTTGGAAGGCAGAGAGGACACAAGTGGTTGGTGGGCTGGCTATAGAGTGAAAGAGAAATTTCTAGGTTTTTTTTTTAATTTTAGTGAAAGGAACAGTTAAACATTTAAGAGATGAAGATGACTTAGTGGGATAGAAGCCAGAGGAAGAGAGGACTTCAAAGTCTTATTTGTCTTGGTTCATAGTGCTTTTTATGGAGATCACTATGATTGATCTTTTATTACTAGTGCCAGTGAACTTTACAAAATATTGTGTTTCAGAGAATATCATATATTTTGATCCTATTGATCTCCTTGTTCCTCTCCCTCATACCACTCTCCTTTCCCTTTTCCTCTTGCTAATAACAGTCTCCCTTCTACTTCCATGTGATCTTTTTTAGATTTTGCAGAATAGGAATAACATGTGATATTTGTCTTTCTGAACCTGGCTTTTTTTGCTCAATATAATGATCCTCTAGATGCACCCATTTTCTCCAAATAACAAAATTCTACTCTTCTTTACAATGGAATAACACTCCACTGTGTGTGTGTGTGTGTGTGTGTGTGCGCGCGCGCGTGCGCACCTCCTTTCCTTCATCTGTTCATCTGTTGGTGGCACATGGGGTGGTTACATATCTAAACATGGGTATACTCATGTTCATATAGTAATTATGCTGTTCTAATTCCTTTGAGTACATATCACACAATGGTATAGATGAATCAACGGTTGTTCTATTTCTTAGTTTTTTGAGGAACCTCCTCATTGTTCTCCACACTGACTTCCAAATTGACTGTACTAATTCACTCTCCCAATACTAGTGCAAAAGTATTCCTTCCACCCCACCAACACATCCTTATCAGCATTTATTGCTTTTTGTATTCTTGATGATAACAGTTCTGACTGTGATGAGTTGGAATATCAATGTAGTTTTACTTTGTATTTCCTTAATTGCTAAAGATAATATTTTCCATATGCTTCTTGGCCATTTGTTCTTCTCTTGAAAAGTTTCTGTTCAATTCATTTACTAATTTCTTAGTTATGGTATTTGACTTTTTGGGTGTTTTTTTTTTCAGTTCTATTGTATTCTAGATCTAAAATGTTCCTCAAACTAAAATGTCCCCCCAAGTCTGTCATTTGGAGGTGGGGCATGCTTAGAAGGGATGGGCCACTAGGGACATAACTTGGAAGGGTGTATGTTCTCTTTCTCAGCTTCTCCCTTCTCCAAATGCCTCCTGGTTGCCATGATGTGAGTGATCTTTCCTCTGCCATCTCCCTCTACCATGCCATTCTGCCATGCAGTGTCAGCCTTGAAGTCCAATCATGGGCTGGACATACTGACACTGTGAGCCAAAATAGACCTTTCCTGCTTTGAGTTGTGAGTGTTGGGTACTTTGTACAAGTGACTGGAAAGTGACTTTGTACCAGTGACTGCAAAGTGACTAGAATGACCCTAGAATTTTGTGAATAATGCTTGATGTGTGACACTACTCAGAGCTCAGAAGACCATAATGCTGCTAGGAATGCCAACAGTAAAGTTCAGGCTCAGGAAGGTTCTGGGTACAAGAACTCCATTGGCAATTGAATAGAGATTCTAGCAGAAAATATGTCATAGTTTGTTCATGTCCTGAGATTTACAGGAGACTGAAATTAAGGGTGGCAGGCTAGTTAACTTGGCAGAGAAAATTTCAAGGCAGTTTAACTTAGATTGCATCATGAGTAGTGCTGCCTGCTTTGAGCCAGATCTACAGTGAGAATCAGGAGCAAATGGGAAAGCTAGACAATTTGAAAAGTTTGCAGTTTCTCCACCCACAAAAAATACCTGAAGCAAATTTGGGACAAAAGTCAGTGTTACTGCTGAAAGACTAACATTTAAAAAGCCAAGTATTTTGAGCAGGGACAGGACAAAAGATGCTTTGATGGCATCTCAGAAATCACCAAGATTCCATGACTCCAGCTTCAAGGTTACAAAAGTATAAACCTTTCATTTGACAGAAAAGATTCTGGGCCTCCTGCTCAATAAAGGCCACCTAGGAATCATTTCACTATGCTCAGACACCCAGGCACTCAGAGGCCACTTGAGACACAGTCCAAAGAGGGCTTGCTACCACTCAAGTTGGCAGCAAACCTTGGTGTTAGCTACGTGATGTTGGCTTCTCAGACACGAAAAATGAAAGAGTTGTGGAGTCAGAGTTCTCTGCTCAGATTTCAAAAGAGGAGAGCGAGGCCAAGTAGTGTGTCCTGAGAGCACACTAAATAAAGCTGTGACAGGGAAACTGAAGGTTCAGCAAAGACCCAGGAAATTGGGAATGCAAGAATGTGGAAGTCCAATGAGGAACGGTTTATTTTGAGGATAAAAACTGCAAGCAGTGATCAGACCCAACCTAGTACAAAGGCCACATGAGCTGTAACCAGCAAGGCTGTAGGGGTGAGGAAGCCCAAGTCTTATGAAGCACACAGCTCACCACAACCTGTTCCAGGTGCTGGACATAGATAACTATGATTTAAAGTTTGTTCTGCTGGTTTTTGGTCTTGCATTTATCTGATTTGTCTATTCATCTATTCCTTCCTTTTGGAATAGGAATATTTACCGTGTGCCATTGTATGTTAGACTTGTGTAACTTTCTTTTTTATTTTTATAGGGGTTTGCAGGTAAGAGTTTACCTTAAATCTCAGAAGAGAGTTTGGGCTTGGAGTTTTTCAGCAGTGTTGGAACTATTAAGACTTTAGCAACACTTATGTAAGGGTGAAATATATTTTGCATGATGAGCTAGACATGAACATTTTGGGGATCAGAGATGGAATGCTATGGTTTAGATATAAAATGTACCATAAAGGAAAACTGGTTATCTGCATAAAATTAAAACTGGACACTTATCTCTCATCATATACTAAATTAAAATTAAAATGGATTAAAGTTCTACACATTAAAACAGAAACATTAAACTTTCTGGAAAGCAAAAGAGGTAAAACACTTGAAAACATAGGTGTAGGAAAGGATTTTCCAATCCAGACCTCAATCACACAAGAAACACCAGAAAGAATCAATAAGTGGGATCATATCAGACTGCAAACTTCTGTAAAGCAAAGAATCAATCAGTAGAATGAAGAGACAACCTACAGAATGGGAAAAAGTTTTACCAGATATTCCTTAGAGGACTAATATCTAGAATATTTAAAAAAATAAAAAGAAAATTATAGCACTTAAAATGAAAGACCCAATCAAGAAATGGGCAAGAGGAGCTGAACCTTGGACAGCTTTGGGAATGCTAGTGAGCTGCTGCCACCCCTCCCCCAAGAGAGTGGGAGTGAGGCAGATCCCCAGACAGCTTTAAGAGGCCTGGGGGCCACTCCTGCCCCTCCACCGTTGGAGCTGAGCTGGACCTCAGACAGCCAGTGAGCTGTTGCTACCCCTACCCCACAAGACTGGGAGCCAAGAAGAGCCCCAGACAGCTTTAGGGGCCTGGGGACCACTCTCCCCCACCTCCCCACTGGAGCTGAGTTGAACCTCAAGCAACTTCAGGAATGACAGTGAGCCGCCACTGCTGCCCCTGCCCCATGACCTGAGGAGCCAGACAGAGCACTGGACAGCTTCAGGGACCTGGGGGCCAATTCCTGCCACTCCCCCCCCCCATTAGAGCTGAGCTGAACCACAGACAGCTTTGGGAATGTTGGTGAGTCAGCCCCACCTCTGCCCCACCAGTTTGGGAGCCAGGAGGAGCCCCAGACAACCTCAAGGATCTTGGGTGCCACTGCCTGCCCCAAACTTGCACCCTCAGGGCAGCTAAGCTGAACCTCAGACAACTTCAGCTGCATCAGTGACTATACACTCACCCCCACCACACAGTGGCATGGCAGTGAGCTGGGTCTCAGGCAGTGTCTGAAGCCTTGGTGACTATGACCTGCTCAGTACTACACCCCAGTGGAAACAGGGCGGAAACCTGGACAGCTTTGGAAACCCCTCAGTGGGAAGCCAAGCTGAGCCACAGACAGCTGTGGGAGCATTGGTGATCACACCTTGCCCACACACACCAATGGAGCCACACTGAGCACCAGGGACTTTTGGGACCTGGCCCCACCACCCCAACTTTATCCTGGGAGTGAGGCTGAGTTCCAGGGAACCTCTGGTTCTCTGAAAAATGAGAAAATGAAGGAGCAAAATGCAATCATAGATCTCTACCCCACCCAAACCAAGCCCCAGAGATATAGACACAGAAGAACTTCGGCATCATACACCTGAAATTTCTGAAGTGATAGCAGCTAAAGTAAATAAACAACTCCATCAGGCCATAAAAAACATCAGACCAGAAATAATTTCTCAGGTACAAAAGAAATGACAATAATGAAAGAATTGCTTAGCACATCTAAAGAAGACATAGAAAAGAAAATAGAGGAGCATAGTAAATTAATGGAAACCTTGAATGAACAATATAGTGAAAGAACTAGAATGCACGAAACAGATTCATACAGACATCCAGGAAATTAGAACTTCCATCAAAAGCTGGCAAAACTGCTTGAAAGAAGCTGAAGATAGACGATCAGATCCTAAAGACAGCATTGCTACAAATGACAATGAAAGGAGGGATCTCTTAAAAATAACAAGAAACCAAGAAATAACAGTTCAACAGCTTTGAGATAAAGCAAAGAAAAACAATGTGAGGTTAATAGGTATCAATGAAACAGCAGGTGTCAGCACAAATGACACAAAAAGACTATTTGTGGAAATAATAGCAGAAAATTTCCCAGGCATGGAAAAAGAATTGGACATCCACTAAGTGAAGCCTATAAAACTCCAACTAGCCATAACCAAAATAAATCTACACCCAGATATATAGTGATCAAGATGCCAGAAATTCAACAAAAGAACTGAATATTAAAAGCTGTTACAGAAAAGAAACAGATCAACTATAAAGGAAAGACCATCAGAATCATGGCAGATTTCTCAACACAAACCATCAAGTCAATAAGGGCTTGGAGTGAAATATTTCAGGTTCTAAAAGAAGACAACTTCCAACCCAGACTGATGTACCCTGCAAAACTATCCTTCAAAATGCATGGAGAAATAAAATATTTGCATGATACAGATCAACTGAAGAACTTCATGAGCACAAAGCCAACCCTACAAGGACTATTAAAAGATATTCTTCAAAGAGGTAAAAAGACCACAACTTCAAGAACAACAACAGAAAGGAACAACCAAACAGATGGAAACAAGAGAAACCAATAGCAGGAAAATAACAGGACAAAGATAAGTCAATGTATATGTTAAAACCATCAAAGTAAACGGTCTAAATTCAACAACCAAAAGAAGTAAACTGGCAGATTGGATCAAGAAACAAGATCCAACAATACACCATATGCAAGAAACACATTTAACTCAAAAGAAAATTCATAGACTGAAAATTAAAGGATGGAAAACAATACTCCATGCAACAGGTACCCAGAAAAAAGCAGAAAGAAGGCAATGTGTGTGTGTACACATATATATTCAACTGGGTGTTACAAGTTGACAACCGGTTGTTAATCCATCACACCACCCTTGGTTTGAGAGTAAATTGGTGCCACCACTGTAGAAATCATTGCAGAGATTCCTGAAAAAACAAGTCTAGAATTTCCATTTGAACAACCTTCCACTTTTACATCTGGTAATCTGAGCAATGCAGTTGAAGATAACAGTACACACACACACACACACACACACACACACACACACACACATATGGCTGCAATAACTGTACTGCTGATGTCTGATGGTATATTAAAAGGAACAGTTAATGCTTAAAAGTTTTATATTTTGACCAATTTTGAATGCTTATATCTGGTAATCTGGGCAACTGATTTGAAGACAACAATATGCAATGGAACAACCATTGGTGAATTCCTACCATCTTGTCTAGTGAAACTCTGTATTATCTCTAATGTTTTATCTAATAATTATTTTTTCTCTTAATGGTTTGAACAATCTTCCACTTTTACATCTGATAATCTGAGCAATGCCGTTGAAGATAACAGTATGTAATATAACAACCACCATTAATTCCTGTCATTTTTGTTTTGAAACCCTGTATCACTTTTAATGTTCTTGCTCATTTTGCTTATGTTTGTGGTGTTGGTATTTGCTATTGTTCATTTTTTTCTCTCTACTAGTCTCTTTTAAATAAAAAAAGAAAAAATATATGAACAAATAAGACAAGGGGAAAAGTTTAAAATATGGACTATAGATGCATCCATTTACCAAAAATGTTCCAAGTTTATCCTTGTTGTATTCCATTGTATATAAAAAAAACCAGATCTTCTTTATCCATTCATCCATTGATGGGCACTTGGGCTGTTTCCAAGATACAGGTATTACAAACTGTGCTGCTATGAACATGAATGTAAATACATCACTATGATGTAATGCTTTAAATTCTTTTGGGAAGATGCCAAGACAGGGAATAGCTAAGTCAAATGGAAACTCTACACTTGTTTTTTGAGGAATCTCTGCAATGTTTTCTACAGTGTTGGCACCAGTTTACTCTTGAAGCAAGAGTGGTGTGATGGATTAACAACTGGTTGTCAACTTGTAACACCCAGTTGAATTAACCAGCACAGTACTGGGTGTGGAGAGCCCATCTGAGGATTTTTGATAATAATATAAAAAAATATAATATATTATTTATATTACATAAATAATATTTTTAAAGCTGGCAAAGACCCTTTATCCCACTGGCATAGACTTTCTAGCTTCTACCACTGACCTTTGGGCCTTTCCAATACATATCCTTGAAACAGGCTTGCATGAGACATTGTTGTGGGCTCTTGGACTGCAATTAGATTTGTGGTGGGCATTGTTATCAGCTCTAGGTCTTCCTGGCCTAATGTCACAAGACATTATCATGGGATCCAGGCCCTCAGCTGGCTTCTTTGGGTCTTTAGTGTGTGGACAGATTTCCTGCACTCTTTTGTATTTGACTCTTTGGGTGTAGATAGATAACCCTATAAAGTATGTGTCCTGTAGTAAATTGTTTCCCTTATAAACCCTGACTACAACAAGTGGAGAAAGGTTCCTTTTTCCCCATAGTACCACTAGCATTTGATTTCTTAATGATAGCCATTCTTTCCAGAGGGAGATGGAATCTCAGCATTGTATTAATTTGCATCTCTTGAATGACCAGTGATGCTGAACACTGCGTACAAAGGACAAATGTACTTCTTCATCTGAGAAGTATGTATTTACCTTACATGTCTTTTTTGGATTGGGTCTTTACATTTGGGGTGCTTGATTCTTTTCAGTTCTTCATATCTTCTAGATATCAGTCTTTTGTCTGAGTAACAGCTACCAAATTTTTTTCCCAGTCTGTGGATTGTCTCTTTGTTGGTGATTTCCTTTGCTATGCAAAAGATTTTTTTAATAAGTTGAGATCCCAGTTGTTGATTCTTTGTAACATTTCCTGTATGGTTAGGATTTTCATAAAGTCTTTGCCTACACCAGTGTCTCCAAGAGTTCTACCTATTGTCTCTCACAGCAGATGTAGTGTTTCTGTTTTAATATTTAGATCTTTGAACCATTTCAATTTTAGTTTAGTGCATAGAGACAAGGGTCTAGTTTTAGTCTTCAGAGTGTGGAAAATAAGTTTTTCCACCACCATTTATTAAAAAGTCTTTTTTCTACTGAGGGTGTATGATCCCCTTGTCAAAGATAAGGTGGCTGAGTGTGCTTGGGGATGCATCTGCGTTTTCTGTTCTGTCCCACTGATCCTCAGGCCTGTTTTCTTTTGCCAATACTATACTGATTTTATCACAGTAGCTTTGTAGCATAATATTAGGTCTGGGATTGTGATGTCCCCTGATTTGCCTTTGTTGCCCAGAATTACTTTTGCTATTCTAGGTATTTTCTGGTTGCAGATGAATTTCAAGAATGTTTTCTCTAGGTCTTGGAGGTATGTTAATGGTATTTTATATCTGTGCTAACTAACCTCACCAAGTTTGGGATAGTTTTATTGCTGGTTTGGGGGCTAATCTTGGTCTCTGGATGTGGGGGCTGGGGCCAGTCTTCAGACAGCAGCTTTCTGAATGGTCTGCCCATGTCTCCTTATCCTGATTGTCTCAGCATCCCTTTCCCATTGCTGTGCCACCCTCAGACAGAGGTAACAGAGGTCACTCCCAGTGCCATGTACAATTGCTCCCTCCAGCACCTTGTGCAGCCTCCTGTGTTCTATACCATTGGCTCCTCTTATGCACTAGTCACAGAGGGTTGGGGATGGTGCTGGATCCTTGTTTCTTTGTGCTCAAGACTCTTTGTGCCACTAGTCACAGGCTGGGGGGAGTGCTGGCCCACTCCTTGTACCTTCATACCCATGGGTGTTTGAGCTGCTAGTCTCTGTTTCTTTAAGTCTTTACTGATGCTGAGTTTAAGATCACCAGGAGTTTCATGTTCCAGCAGAGCAATGACATGGCATGGCATGGCGTGGTGTGGTGTGGTGTGGCGTGGCGTGGCGTGGCGTGGCGTGGCGTGGCGTGGTGTGGTGTGGTGTGGTGTGGTGTGGTGCATTCCTCTCCCCAGACGTTACAGTCATGGCCATGGGAAGGTGACCAAACCCATCTTCCTTTATTCTAGATACCAAATCTCAGAAGAATAGCTGGCAAAGATATTTTCCCATTCTGTAGATGCTCTTCACCACATTATTTCCCTTGTTCTGCAAAAGCTTTTTTATTTGATATAGTCCCATTTGTTGATTTTTGCCATTATTTCTTGGATGTTTGGAATTCTTTTTAGGAAGTCTCTACCTGTGTCTGTCTCTTCAAGTGTTCCTCCGTTTTTTTCAAGGCTTCAGGTCTTTTGCATTGAGTGTTTAATCTATTTTATATTGGCTTTTGTATAGGGTAAGAAATAAGGATCTAGTTTTAATGTTCCACAAGTGGATATTCGGTTTCTCCAACGCCACTTGTTGAACAAGCTACCTTTTCTTCCACACATTTTTTTTTGTCCAAACTCACTTGTAGTTGCATGGGTTTGTTTCTGCAACCTCTATTCTGTTCCACTGAGGTATATGCCTATGTTTGCATTAGCGCCATGCTATTTTTGTTATTATGGCTTTGTAGTATAATTTGCAAACAGTTTGAAATTGCAGGTATTACAGTGCCTCCAGCACAGTTCTTTTTGTGTAGGATTACTTTGGCCATTCTGGGTCTTTTCCGTTTCCATATGAATTTGAGAGTTTTTTCTAGTTCTGTGAAGAATGTTGTTGGTATTTTCTTGGAAATTTCATTGAATCTATAGCTAACTCTACATAATAACATTAACAATATTAATTCTTCCAATTCATGAATATGCAGATCCTTTCATCTTCTATTGTCTTCTTCAATTTCTTTCTTCAGCATTCTAAAACTTTCACTGTAAATGTCTTTTGCCTCCTTGGTTAGATTCATCTCTAGATATTTTTTCAGCTACTGTGAATGGAATTGTTTTACTGATTCTTTCTCAGCCCATTCTTGATACATTAAAAAAGTAGTTGATATTTAATTATTGATTTTACATCCTACTATTTTGCTGAATATTTTATTGACTCTAAAGGTCTTGTGTAGAGTCTTTAAGGACTTCTAAACACAGGATCATCTCATCTGAAACAAGAGCAACTTACTTTCTTCCTTTCCTATTTATTCCCCTTTATTTCTTTCTCTTGCCTAATTGCTCTATTTAAAATTTTGAGAACTACACTGAATAGGAATACTTGCATCATTCCTGAATTTAAAGAAAATGATTTTTTTGCCTGTTCAGAATGTTGTTGGTTGTGGGTTTGTCATTTATGGCATTTACAATGGTGAGACATGATCCCTCAATATCTAGTTTTTTTTTTTTTTAATCATAAGGGATGTTGAATTTTGGCAAAGGCTTTTCCTATATCATTTAGGTGATCATATGATTTCTATCCTTGGTTTTATTTATGTGATGCATTTTTAATTGATTTGGTTATGTTAAGCCATCATTACATCCTTGGAATGAAACCACCTGATCATGGTGTGTGATTTTTTAATGTGTTGTTGAATTCAGTTTGCACTTAGTTTATTAAGGACTTTTGCATCTCTATTCACATAAGATGTTAGTCTACAGTTTTATTGTCATGGCCTTGTCTAGTTTTCATATCAGGGTGATATTGGCTTCCTAGAATGAGTTTGGAAGCATTCATTCCTTACCTATTTCATGAAATAGTGTAAGAAACACTTCTGTTATTTCTTTAGCAGTCTGGTAAAACTTAGCAGTGAATCTGTGTGATCCTGGGCTTTTCATCGTTGGGAAATTTGTAATTGCTACTTCAATCTCATTGTTGCTTATAATTGATTTGTTTAGTTTTTTTAAAAACATGTTCTTCATTCCTTTTTGATCTAGAAAAGTATGCATTTCTTCTATATTCTCCAATCTATTGGAATATAGATTTCCCAAATAATATTTAATAATCTCTGGATTTCAGAGATGTCAGTTGTAATAGCCCCCTTTCATCTCTAATTGTATTGATTTGTGTCTTCTCTTTCTTTTAGTTAGTGTGGCTATGGGTTTATCAAATTTGTTATCTTTTCAAAGAACCAGTTCTTTGTTTCATTCATCTTGTGTATTGTTCTTTTAGTTTCTAGCTCATTAATTTCATCTCTGATCTTTATTTCCTTCCATTGGATTAATTTTTGCTTTGTTGTTTTATTTCTGAGATTTTAAATGCATTATTATGTTATTTATTTGAAATTTCTCCAGATTTTTGAAGCAGACAATGATAGTGTAAATGTGCCTTTTAGAGCTGTGTTAGCTGTATTACAGTCTTTTGTAGTTGTACTCTTATCTTCATTTGATTCTATGAACTTTTAAATTTCCTCCTTAATTCGTTGAATGACCCACTGATTGTCCAAAGATAAATTGTTTAATCTCCACTCTTTGATGCCTTCTGTAGTTCCTCTTCCTGTTGACTTCTAATTTCATTCTTTTGTGACATAAGATGCAAAAACTTATTTCATTTTTTATATTTGTTAAGGCTAAAATATGTTCTATTTTGGAGAATGTTCCAAGAACCATTAAGAAGAATGTGATGGAATGTTCTCTAGGCATCTGCTAAGTCCATTAATCCACATGGTAAACCCTTAACAAGTATTTCTTGAAGGAATTCTTGGCTGGCTCAATGCCGCAGAGAAGCTAAGGCAGTATGGGCTGAAAAATGTCATCACACTGTATACTTAAGAGGCTGCTGGAGATGAGGTAGAGAGTGGTATTATTAACCAAAAGAAGGACACTGATGCAGTTTGGGATCCAGAAGATAATATGATGTAGAGGCAATTAGGAAAGTCAACAGTGGAGAACGTACATCTATATCACTTAGCTTGTACAGTAAAGGAAAACAGGAGTTTGTGCTGAGGGTTATAAGCACGGCCAACTGGATGTCTGACCCCTGCGGAAGCACCAAGTACATGGACTAAATGATTCTTTTCTTTCTTTTAGGGGAACATGTATATTTGTGTAGATAAGGGTTGAATCCATGAGAATAATATTAAATATCAAAGAATGTTAATATTTGTTGGTATATGTATTTGTGCCAGCAAATTGCAGTGTCTTGAACAACTTTCTTTTAGCCCTTTTGCCTTTTTCCTTCCTTTCTGTTTCTCTCCCCCTTTCTTCTGTTCTTTTTCATCTGTTTTTCTCCCAATGATTATTTTTATATTGATTACATGTTAAAGGGATACTACTTTGTATATGTTTGCTTAATGCTATATTTTAAAAATTATTTTCATTTGTTTCTTTTTACTTACTTAATGTGACTACTAGAACACATAAAAGCATACATGTGTCCACTGTTATTTCCCATGAGCCAACACTGATCCAGGCCCTCATTCTCTCTCTGCAGAAAAGTTTCTGCCAGATTTTAAAGACTTTCAATCAGTGAGCTAAGATAATCCCATAGAAAGACGTTCTACTATAAATACCCCCTTAATCAAGAAGGGAGCCAAGGAATTCTGACCATTGCAAACCTTAACAAGTCCTAGGGACAAGTGGGAGTGGACACCATATTTCCAGCTTCACTTGATGATGCAAACTATGTTCCCAAAGTGTTCATGTTTCCTTTCCTGCCAATATGTCAATATATGGTCCTTGTTGAAAGTGTTTCTAAGCATAAGGAAACCTTGACTTCCCTCCCATATGAGTCCACTTTGAACTATTTTGGTCAGAAAATATAGTTTCAAAAGGCTTGCTCCATTCCAGTCAAAGTATCCATTGCTGCAGAATAGGTAGAATCCTGAAAAAATAGTTCATTTGCTTGGCATTTACTCTGAGTGGCCCACCGAATTAGTTTTAAATTTCTCATAAAAGAAAGCCATATTCCAAGTCTATTGCTATAAGACTATCTTTCAGTGAAGTATCATAAGAACTTTTCGTCTTAATAATATAAACTATCAATTTAGTGTAATTTCTTTTATTTCAGCAATTTGTCATACTTAATAGAGTGATAACTTAAAATTTTTTTTTGCAATGCAGGAAATTGACCCAAGCTACTGCCTCATCAGACTACTGGCTCACCTGCTTTTAAAGACCTTAGGTGGACAGGTTTTATTTACACTTATCTTCAACCTTGGGGATTATATACAAAGGATAGAATTTCTGCATTGTGTGATAATTTTATGTGTAGTTTATCCAGGAATCTCCAATAAATTAAGCATCTTTAAAAATATCCTTTCTGAAGACTTTTTAAAATTGTCCTTTTCACTCAAATTATTCATACTTCTATGTATTCCTTCTCTTTGTAGCTTGGACATCTCTCCTTGCTCTTTAACTTGCATTTAAGAACTTTATATCACCTTCCTCCTATCACTGGGCTTCAAAACTCTAGAAGGCAAGAGACAGGCCTTAATTTTCTTGTTTACTCCAACAATCATATACTTTTGGTGAATAGTAAGCTCTCAATAAATTTTTGCTGGGCAAAGATAAAATAAAATACAAAATAAATACTGCCCTGGGTGCAGAAATGGCTCAGCTTCAAATAATGTGAGTTTTCATTTGAGGAACCAAGAATATGAGATATTATAGAGTAGTAATTGCTGTCTTTAATATAATTGTTTGGACTCTTCTGACGTATCAAGATTGCTTTTGTATTTGTTTAGGCAAAGAAATAAATGCACATTTGTGTGAAGAACGGGACACTATATTTTGTATACTGTTGCTGTTTGACAATAAGCTACATTTGCAGAATGTACCAGTCAAGTGACCTCAACCAGTGTAAGAAAAACACAGAATTTTATCTTTGAACAAAACTGTTTTTGGTCTTCTGGCTACCATGCTATCTGAAAATGCTGCCTTTTATAAGGCATAGTTCTGCCTAGGGAGACTAGAAATTTTGGCAATCTTGCAAAATCACAAGAGTTTCAATTAAATTGCTTTCCACATAGCTTTACTTAATGAGTTGTAGGACAAAATGTTGAATTAACACAAAAAAATTCTTAATGGAGTGAAAACAAATAGGAGGTGGCTTTTCATGTGAGCCTCCTGTAATTGGAACCACCAATCAGAGGTGTCAGCTAAAGGCTCCCTGCTGGGATTGGGATCCTTTTTGTCTCTGAGTCGGCATCCAAAATCAAACGCTGCAAAGGAATTGACTTTCCAAATGCAAAATTGCAGAGGACCAAATAGAGCAACATAAGGCTTTGCTTGCTTGCTAAGAGTTTATAATCTAGCTGTGGAGTTAAGAAATTGATACAAGCAACTGTTATAATATCATTTTAAGTTTAAGTAGAATGAAAAGAGAGAGAGCTAAAATAATTGAACACTTTGAGGCATGAGAAATGGTAGAGCTTCGGGGCAGTGCTCACCACAGGACTCAGTGGAGAGGAAAGGGTCCTTCAAGAGTTGGTAAGTATATTAAGACAAAGAGATTGTGGTGTTACAAGTAAAGAACATCATATTTTCAAGTGCGTGCAGAGGTTAAGGTCCACCAAGTAAACTAGTCTGGATCAGTCGTGGATATTCAGGTAAAGAAACATGTAAATACAAGAAGGACCTGGGTAAATTGGGAGTAAGATGGAAAAGAGTCTAAAAAATAAAAATAAGTTTTCTCCTTATCCTGTAGAGAGTAAAAATACAGTTGAGCTTCTGAGCTGACAACCAACGTATTGATAATTACGTTTATGGAAAAGTAACCTAACAAGGTATCACTGACAGGTTTAAAGGGAGAAAACAATGGACAGGAGAAATAAGGGAAGATACCATTGAAACAGTTCAGAGAGCTTGAACTAGCACAGTGGCAATAGGGATATAAAAAAAGTGCAAGTGGGAGGTGAGCTCGTTAAGGAAAATTAAATTTGCTTTAATAGTATATTTTTTAATGCTGATCTTAATTTTTAATTTATATACTTCTACTTCATATTCTCTAGAACCACTCATTTGGACAGTAGAACCTCTAAATAGCTGACCACCCAACACTATGATCATTCCCAGTAATCATCTTGATGTCAGATCTCAATCAGTAATCACTTTTATGCCAAAGTTATTTTGGGGAACCTGAGCAAATTTTCCTCGTGAGGGAGCTCAATGAAGGTAGGAATTTCTGAGCAGTTTGCATACCTATCCCGAATGCCTAGACTAGTACAGCAAGTGCAATGAATATTGTGGATAATTATTTTATAATTTTCCCTCTTTCATTGACCTTAAACTTTTCACTAAAATTTACGCTCAAGTGTTGATCTTGCCACTTATTTCACTGAAAAACTAAAACTAATCTGAAAAGAACATCTGCTTACTCTCCTAAGTCAATCAGTCCAATTATACCCTTACCTACATAATGTCTCCTTCCCACTTATCAAAACGGACAGCTTGTCCCACCTTCTATTTAATGCTAACCCTCCCAATTGTTCACAAAATCCTATTTCCCCTACCTATTGACTCTTCTCTATTGTGCAACTTCGGCTTTTCATCCTCAATTGGATAATTCCCATCGGCATACAGGTAGTTTTCCTCTCAACTAGGTAACTCCATCAGCTTCCCTTACGGACCCCTGAGGCAGAAAAGCCACGAGGTAGTCTGACCTGTGTCAGAGGTAGGATGCTAGAAACCTGCACAAATATGTCCTCAAAGCTGCCTTTAGATCAGCTACAGGCACTGGAAGCATCTGCTAAAGGAATATGGAATATAGTTTTTCCATAATTTTATGCCTGACAATTAGTAGGTGCTTGATAAATGCTAACTGAAGAATGAATATCTCAGATCATAAATTATTTCTCCCTTAACTCCACATCCTCATCTTATCTCTCTGTACTTTTTTATACCAAAATCCACAAAAGCATTGTTTATAGGCTCTCTGTCTTCTCTTTCTGTCCCATAGTCATGCAAGGGCAAGCAGAAACATTGAAACAACACCCAGGATTTGGAGGCAGGTTTATTTATGTTGACAGGAACTGATCAGAATCATTCCCAAAATATTAGACCCTGATCTCTGGTGGTCTAGGGCTTATATGGGATAAGCAAGCAGGAAGTACAGAGGCAGAATGCCTTGTCAATTGGGGATTGGTTCTTACAGTGCATCACAGTGACCAGCTGTTTCTAAGAAACAAAAATAACAGGAACTATAAGCAGAACTATTATCTGGGCAACTAACAAACTGAAGTATACTGGCGAGGGGCATCTTCTGCCAAACTTCTTCCCTCTTTTAGTTTCCTCAGCAAATCTTTGCTGGGCATGTTACATTTGATCTTTTGAGACAAGGCCCACCTAGAAGAAATTACAATGGGGCTGTCAGTGGACCTAGGATGGACCCTAACCCAGGTCTCCAAGACTGAAAATTCCCACCAGGAGTTTGTGGTTTGTTTCCCTTATTATAGGATTTTTTCTTAAGTTGCTATGAGAGTATCCAATATGCCTTGTACACTTGTTAAATCTTTATCATTTTTAAGGGCATTACTGGTTATTTTGCGGGGGGAGGCAGTCATCCACAGAGCTAAGGCAAAGCAAGAACTGGGGTAAGCAGCCTGAAAAGGATCAGAGGAATAGGCATGGAGCACTCATGTGGGTGAAGTCCTCAAGCTTCAGCCACTCATGGACTGGTGAGCATCCAGAGTGACCAGAGCAGGGCACCGAGTGTGTTGTCTCTTTAGAGTGAGCCCCAGGGCTGGGTATATAGCTTAGTGGCGTAGTACCTGCCTGGCAAGCATGAAGTCCTGACTCCCCCAGTACCCATACAGAAATAGAGTGAACCCCAGAGGAGCTATTCAGGCAAACTCTGGAATGGAACATCTAAAGCTGGAGTTCTAGAGGTAATTAATATGTGTGTGCCTGTGTTATACATGTGTGTAGTGGTGTCTACAGGAATAGCTGGTCTTTTAACTAAACTTTTATGGAGCTGGTTATAAGCTGATTCTGAACTCTTTTAGAGCTTGTATGACTTCTCACAGCAGGACCCCACAAACTTTTGCTGTCTTTTGAGTGCAGGAAGAGAATATCTTGGATCCACCTCAGTAGGTACAGATGAGCATAACAGATATTTGTAACCCCTGTAAGACTTTATATTTGTGAATTCTATCTGTATATGTTCAAAGGAGGAGAGTCCAGTATATGGCATGAGGTTAAGGCCAGTGACACAGACTTTGAAGTCTGAGCTGCCTGCAGGGTATAGGTTCCAGCACTGTGGCTTGACCTTGCAGAACAAACAGTGGGCACAAGTCTGGCTCAAGATCTTCCAGGAGTACTGGGTAAAGTTCTTTTTCCAGCTGAGGTTGATGTTTTACTCAGTTGGATCCCTGTTGGGAGCTTAGCCATCTGGACTGGATTATTTTGAGCACAAGTTTGGCATCATTAGTGGCAGGTTTCCAAACAGCACCAGGAAGCAGTTTGTTGCGCAGATCATCCCTGCAGGAGAGTTTTGGCCAAAACAGTTTTGTCCAAGGTGATCACAGCGTATTTAGTCCATCAGACTCCATTTCTAACAAAACTGTTCTTAACCATAAACAGGATGTACTCAGTATCTGTCAGGCGATTCTTTTTTAAAGTTTGGTTGGCAGAACTGAGTGGCAAGTACAGCATGTGGCATCTGGACCGTTAGGTCCGGCCTAAGGTGAGATTGCCAGCTTTTTTCATCAGAGGGACAATGACTGTTAGAGCACAAAGGCAGAGGGGGAGGAAGCCCTTAGTGGCTAGATGCAAATGTTTGCACAGGTAGGCCACTGGGTGCTCCTAGGGGCTGACAGTCTATCATTATTTTTGTGAACTCAAGGATCCGGATTCTATAGAAGACAGCAGCTCCAAGAAATCTGTGGGTTTTTTCTTCTAACCAGTTTCTACCAGATCCTATAACAGAACTTTTGTGTCTGACCAGCAAGCAGTTTGGAGGTTATTAATCTGAAGTTTTGTTTTGTTTTTTAAGAGGAAACAAGTTTTTGATCCTCTGAGAGATTGAGTCCAGGTCAATTGTGAAGAAAGGCTGGCTGGCAGGAGCCAGTCAAAGGCAGAAGGCATTCTTTAGGCCTAGGCAGGGGTATCAGCAGGCTGTGGGGGGCAAAAACCTGAGGTAATGTATACAAAGGGTGATCATGGTGGCAGTGGCAGCTCAGAGATCTTAATCTGGCTTTATAGGCAGGAAATGTACATGTTAGAAGTTTCACAGTCTATTATCTTTTCTTTTTTCAAAAATTTATTTTAAAAATAAAAGGAAGGTTGACCGGGCGGCTTGGGACCGCGTGAGGTGCCGCGGGCCTCGGAGTCCGCGCCCTCGCAGCCCGGAAGGCAGCGGGAGGCCTGCGCGGCAGAGGTCGGGGCGGCCGCCCGGCCGGGACCTACATCCGGGCGCCGCGGCATCGCAGAGCCGCTTTCCTCGAGTCGCGCCCGCCCGGACGCCCGCCCGTGCTCGCTGCGGCAAAAGATGGCGACCAGGTGAGCAGCAAAGGAGCGACCCTCCTCGATAAACACCACCAGCTCGAGACAGACTTGGCGAGAGTGAATGCCGGGACCTCGGCTGGGAAGATCAAACTGAACATGTTTCTCTGAGCTGCCGGGGGAGATGCGGTAGGGTGGCCCAAACTGCCGTGGCGAGACGCGGGAAAGTCCCAGACGCTGGGAGCCGGAGACGCTCCGCGCGGATAGGGGGCTTGGCTGGGTCCGAGCGCCCTGGGGGCAAAGCCAGCTCGGTCCCTCCCGCCTCCCAAGCCAGCGCAGCTTTCCAGCGACTCCCGACAGAGATCGGCTTATTAGCAGCGGCAACGCCCGGCAGTACCACATTTCGAGTGCATCGGGCAGGTTGCACAGCCTAGACCCTTGGCAGCCAGCGGTCCGTGGCCAGGTCAGCGCGATCAGCATAGGAGCGGAGCATCCCGCTCCCTCCCCCAGACCCAGAGAGCACGAGGAAACAAGTGGCTGCGAGCAGCTGATCGCGAGCATAGCACAAAAAACTGGCACCTTGGAACATTCCTGCCTGCAGGGACTCCGAAAACGGGTGAGCTATCTGCGCTCGGGACCAGATCACCGAGTGGGGGAGGAGATCCATCCCTATACCTGCAGGGAACCCTGGGAGGGCGGGGGAGCGGTCTTACACACCTCACCCAGGTCTCTAGCTAGGGAATAGCTAACCAACATCTGTACAGCCTTTTAAGCGGAACTCTCAGCAGAAAGCTTAAGGGACATTCCCCCAAAGAAAAGTCATTGGAGCAGCCT
>PVLD010019480.1:0-36322 GCA_004027595.1 Dinomys branickii
TTTTATTTTAAAGACAAAAGAATGGAGACATATGAACCAGAATAAGCCATAAACAATACAGAAAATACAAAATTATACAGAATATAGTAGGGAATTACCACTGGATGTTGTATTACATAATGTTATCTTCATATTAGTTAACACAAAAACATTAAAGGAAATACCAAATTATAGAGAAGATAGTAAGGAATTTGCACTGAATGCTGTATAATATGAAGTTATCTTCACTTCTGCTAATACAAAAACAATTGAGGAAATGCAGAATTATAGAGAACACAGAAGGGAATTAGCTCTGGATGCTGTCCTACATAATGTTACCTTCATCTTTGTCACTCAGTTACACAGATGATGGCCCATTTGATCATTCAGTTTTTCTCCTCCCTCACCTCCATTGCCCTACCACTCAATCAGTCATCTTCCCTGTGATAATAATTGTACTCCTGGGTTTATCTATACCCCTGGACTCTCGCCTTGGGAAGACATATAGCTGCCTCAGACTATACTATAACATACATGGGTGTATACAAACTGCCATGGTCGGAGGTGGAAAAGCACATATGCTCACAGCGGACTGCCCAGCTCCACCCTGTCGCCGTGCTATGGGTGGGGGCGGGTCCAGTCCGTGAGGTGCCCTCAGCGGGGCCCTCAGCAGAGCAGCCGCAGGGCCCACAATGGAGCAGCCACAGGGCCCTCAGCAGAGCAGCCGCGGGGCCCACTGCGGAGCAGCCGCGGGGTCATGCAAGGTTCATATGTGCAAGCTGTAAGGAGACCCTCTTGGTGCACACATTAATAGTTTGGGGTGAGTCCTGAAGACCATGGATTCATCCCATTGTTGCCAGGAACAGGCGGTGCTTGCTCAAGCCCCTGAGACTCAAGGTGCTCCCAGAGAGAGTTCAGGGTAGGAGCTGAGCCCCGGCAACCCAGCTCACGCTTCCTGTCTGATGTTGGAGTGAGAAAGGCGTGGAGCCACACGATCCACCTCCATCTGCATCTCCCTCCTGTTGTGGTGCTGGAGCCACCATCCGCTCCTCGGCCGGATCCCTGGGAGCCACCGCAGCTCACCGCTGAGGTTCCCCACTGCTCTCTGCCAGTAGCTGCTCACCCAGCTGAGAGGCAGGGCGCCACCATCTTGAGGCAGGCGCAGAGCCGGGCGTGGTGCACTGTGTACTAGTTGCATTGATTCTCTCCAGGCGCTGATTAGGAAGGTTGCCGCAGGGTGGGGACTCTGCCCCAGTGGCTGTTGCAACCTCTCATTCTCACACTGGGTTCGACCACTGCTACCGACCGCCATTGCCTCCTTTCCTGGCTGTGCCCTCCTCTCTCCAGCCCTGGACCAGCTCTCGGAATTCCGCTCTCCTCTGGCCAAGTTGGGAGGCTTCCGTGAGCGTGGGCCTCTGAAGCTGAAGCTGCGAATGCCAGAACGAGGGCGTGGGCCATTGGTGTGCTTGGAGCGGTGACTTCCTCCTCCTCCTCTCCCTCGGAATGTGCCATGGTGGATCTCTGATCCTTTCCTCCAGCAGAGGTTTTGCTTAGTCTTTCCGAGGGCTTCAATTCCCATTTCAGATCCTTCCTGAGTTCAGGATACCCATCTCTTTCCCTTCTGTCCTTTGTCTGAGTGGCATTCCTCCAGAAGGTTCTCTCTGTTGCCTACCCGCTCGCCATCTTGAAGTTCTGTCCTAAAATTTATTTAGTTATTTGTTACTTTCTAATGAATTGACCATCACATTTTTAAAGTTCTGAAATGGCCAACAGACCATAGAAAGATACCACTTTAGGCTCCTGCTTGAAACCAACAGCTACAGAAAACTGCTGGCCTTGATTCAGGGCCAGTGCTTTGTTATTTCTTGCATACAGCAATTAGGTCTTTTTTTTTTTTTTTAAAAGAGACCAAACTGGTTTCATTTGGATATTATATTTGGTCTCAACTTTGCCATATGGTCATATGTTATGAATACTTTTGTACTGTGTATTATTTTGTATTTCTTAGTCCTATAATGTGTAGTTTTTGCCCTTGGCCTTAGCATTTCTTTGGATATTAAAGCTTTATTGTTCATTATTGCAGCTATCTGTATGTTTATACCTGTTTCTAATGTAATTGTTTATTTTTCCTGTTTGTCCTGTTTTTTGCTTCATGTATTTTTTTCTTCTTACACATACATACATATAACATAATTTTCATATTTATCCCTTTTTATTTTTATTTTTATTTTTTTTTTTCCCGGTACCAGGGATCGAACTCAGGACCTTGCGCTTGCCAGGCAAGCGCTTATGCCACTGAGCTATACCCCCAGCCCCCTATTTATCCCTTTTTAACCTTCCTTACTGCTCTCTGTGTTTATGCCTTTTTAAAACCCCCTTGGCTCCTGTTTCCTTACTTAACCTAGGGTGAAGGCTTTGTTAGTTTTTAATGGTACATTTTAATTCTGTATTGCTGTTTTAAAAACCTGTGAGTTTGTTTTCTCTCTTCTATATTTTCAGTTGCATTATATCTATTTTATCTTTTTAAACTGTCTTTTTGCTCTTAGATCTATAATTAAATATATTTTTATGATCAATCTGCTTATTGGTTAGATGAAGCATAATTTTTATTGGATTTTTAAAAAAGAGTTCACGGCACAGTTTTCTGTGAATTCTTGAGTATTTAAAACTGTTTTTTGTATCATTGTAGTGCAGGTTGGCTGACAATAAAATTCTGGGTTTTCTTTTTCTTTCTGTGTTTGCAGTGTGGCCTTGCTTTAAATGATATTTTTGAGAAATTTGATACTAGTCTCAATTTTCTTGGTCTTGCAAGATATTTGATTCTTTTGATTGGAATTCCTAGGGAATTGTTCCCTTTTATTTTTAAAGCCCTCTTATTTTTACTGAGAGGTGTCTTGGAGTTAATTATAGCAGGTCAGTTATCCTTGTGGTAGAATCAGGTCCATTGTTTACAAAAGGTCTTCATAGGTTATAGCTTTAAATGTTTGTTTTATTCCAGTGTTTTATTTCTTCTGCAAGAACTCCAGTTATACATAATTGTATCTTTTTTCATCTTCCATTTCAACAACTTTCTCTCTGACTAGTTTTACTTCGATTTTTCCATTTTATTTTTTTTGTTTTCGGTGACTTTTATTGTTTTTATTTGCATGTATTTTTGAATACTTGTGTGTCTAACCTGAGTTGTTACTCATTTCTTTATGTTTTTGTCAATTCTATTTTTAAGTTTTAAATTTCTGTTTTAATTTTCTGATCCATGGTGTTTTTTCATATCCCCAAATGATGTTTAAAGAGATATAATTTAGTTTGGAATGTTTATTAGTCTTCATTTTTGGTTCCTTGCAGTACTTTTTGTTAGTTTGATTTTTTGATTTCATTTCACCTAATAGCTTCATAAAGATGAAAACTGCCTATAACTTGTTTTTGTGCATAGAGCTTGTTGTTTTTATTGGGTCTTGTGAGATGATTAACTGAAGAGTGCCCTTCACTGCAAGGGGAGTAAAGTATGGTTTATTGGATGGCTGTTTTTATGTCTTTTGCAGAAGAGAACTGTGTCGGACACACAAGTACACACATTTATGGCTGTACATGTGCAGCCATACATGTCTGTAGTACCATTAACATAAGGGAGGGAAGGGTTACTTTGCCTCACAGTTTCAAAGGTTCCAGTTCGTGGTCGGCTGGCTCCATGGTGGGGGCATCATGGTCGCAGGGCATGGTGGAGCACAGTAGCTTACTTTGTGGGCACCAGAGAGCAGAGTCTGGGGAAGAGTGCCAGTGAGGAAAAGCCCCCAAAAGTCTGCCCCCAGTGACCCAGCCTCAGCTGGGCCCCACGTCCTAATAGAATATTCAGCCATGAACATCAGGGCTTTAATCTGTCGAGGAATATAGCGCTTCCGTAGTCCAGTCCCCTCTCCAGGGGCCTCTTAGGCCACTTAAGCTGACAATTAACTGGCACAACATAACATACATACGCATGTGCACATGTGTGCATGTGTGTGAGGTTTCATCACAACATAACATACATACACATGTGCACATGTGTGCATGTGTGTGAGGTTTCATATTTGTGGTTCTTACAGAATTTCCTTTTTGCCCTCTTTTGCCCTCACCTTCTAATTTCCAAAAATACTCCACACATTTCCCCCCCTCTTTGCCTTTGTATTAATCAGGGTTCCACAGAGACATAAAACCAATAGGATGGAAATCTCTACCTCCCCAATCTAGAATGGGAGTTATAATAAGAGATTTGCTGACATTATTATGAGTGTTAGCTGTAAGCTGGGGTTCAGGAAAGCCTTTACTGTGAGGAACCGGGAGCATCAGCGGTGTTAAGGTCCGGTCTAAGGGGAGCAGACCATTAAGCAGTGAGAATTCAGCCTCCCTCCCCCTTTCGCATCTGTTTGGGCCCAGAAGATTAGATGTAATTCACCCATTGAGGGGAGGGCAGTCAACCAACACTGATCTCTTCAGGAAGCACTTCCATGGAGATCCAGAAATGATGTGTGGCTGGGGCGATTTGGGCATCCCATTGCCCATGCGAGTTGACGGGTAGAATTTCCCAGCACACCTGAACCATTGCCCTCCTGGGATGGCCTCGTGCAGTCCCAGGTGCCTACTTCAGGTCCCCTCTTGGAGGCTCGCAATCTGTCAATACTCCACTCAGGGTTTTCTCCCTCAGGTGACTCTCCCTACCCTGGGACCCCACCCCGAATGGCGGCCAGGTGCTCCTGTTCAGCTGTGGGAGTCCGGGTGAGAGGAAAGCAGCTCACTGTAGGTCACACGGCGAATGAGGGGCAGAGCCAGGATGTGACTGGGGAGCTGGCTGCGGTCGTGATCACAGCACCCTGCTGCCTCTGCTCATTTTCTGGAGACCGGAGTGGAACGTTAAGGGTGCCACAGGTCAGCGCAGGAGTGGCGCTGAAATGGGGAGTGCTGCTCTGGTACCTTGGGACTGGTGTCCTTTTCACTGCAGGTCATGACTGCTTTCACAAAGCCCTTCTAACCTTAAATCATCTTTTATAAATAATTTCTATAGTTTCTTACTTTAAAAAGCTGGCTTTTGTACTGCAGCATGTTTCTATAAAAATATTTTTCTAAGGGCAGTCACCGTAGTCTCACTTCAATAGCAGAGTAGTAGTTGGTAGTAAAAATAATCATGGCAACTATTAGAAATACTTGCTAGTGAAAACTTTCAGTTTTTGGCTATCCAGCAGAATCCCATAATTTCCTCTGTAGTTCTTTTGTGGAGTCTACAGATGAGAAAATCTGCCAAGTGGGTGGCAGAATCAAGAGCCGTCTAAGTATTGCAAGAAAAAACTAGGACTTGAAAAGTAAATATAAAAGTAGGTGAAGGGGGTGTGATGGTGATTATTATAATAAAAGTTAAGATGTAATTTCAGAAAATGGAAGAATGTGCATGTCAAATAGTGATGTTTTCCAAGTGTTGAAACACATGATGAAAACTTAGGCTTTAAAGGTAGTGAAGTCAAACAAACGATTTCCCGAAGCCTAAAGTTAGAGTTGGCTCAGCATAAAGAGGGCTTTATAAAGTGCCTTTTCTTCCTTCATGATCCTAATGGGCCCCGACCCAGGATGTTTCAGTAAATGTCCCTGAACTATGTAATTTAATATTCTGTTCAAGCTAAATACATGCTCTGTTCACAGTGCTTTGACAAGTTTAAAATTATCTAAGCTTGTTTTTCCTTCACCTTTTTTTCTTGTTTCCTAATTATTCTGCTAAGTGGCACCTAAGTGAGAAAGCTAGCAAGATTCCGAGGAGGGAGTTTATTCAACAGATATTTATTGTACCTTGGCCGCATGCCAGGTGTTGTCCTGGGCAAGTGGCACATTCAAGTGACCAAGGCAGCGCCTACTTTGGATTTCTTTTCTGGACCAAACAGGGTAATATTTACTGTTTCTGCACCTAAGAGCTCTGTTCGCCCTTCTGACCAGTCGCTGCTATTCACACATCACAGTGAATACATACATTTTTGCTTTTCTTAGTAACTTAACTCTGACACAAAGTATACTAGGGTAATAGTGATAGGAGAGGCTACTGAGAAAATGGCTACGGGCACGAAGCAAGGGAATGGTAAAGGGCCAGGGGCGGTTGCAGTCTCCAACGCGTATGAAGTGGCAGAAGCTGGGGTTTGTGCGGTCGGCCGCCTTCCCCAGTGCTGCTTTTTATTCTCTGACTGCTCCTTGCATTTGACTTGATCTCCGTCCTCCTTTGAAGTCTTACGCGAGTTCCAGCTACTCAAATTTTTTCCCTACAAGGAGTTTTAGAATATGGTGGTGAATATAAGAATATTTTAAGCTTATGTGTACTGTATTTACTATTTTCCTTGATTTTGAAATAAATAAAATATTGCCAAAGCAAAACTTTTCTCTTTTTTTTGAGCCAGGGCCTTACTTTATAGTGTAGGCTGATCTTGAACTTACTGTGTAGCGCAGGCTGGCCTGGAGCTTGCAGAGACCGTCCTACCTCAGCCTCTGTAGTGCTGAAATTACAGGTGTGCACCACCATGCTTAGCACAATTTTAAAAAGGAATGCTGTTGGCATGTGTAAAGAAATAACCTTATATTAGATTTTATAATGGATATTTTTAAACATACAAAAACATAAGGAGTGGTAAAAGGAACTTGTCACCCATTTTGAAAATTTCTTGAGAGGTGACCAATCCAGGTATATCTTACTTTCCCAAGATTCATGTGTGGAAACTCAATTCCCATTGTGGTGGTCTTCAGAGGCAGGTGTTTGAGAAGTGAGTGGATCAGCCCTTGGAGGGTGGAGGTAGGAGAGGGCGCTCTCGCTCTCCCCCCCTGCTGCAGTGTGAAGAGGAGACGTGGCCTCCACCCCCTTTGCCCTCTGCGGGAGGAACCTGGCAGGAACGTCTGCCCCTGAGCTCCTCCCCCAAACTCTGAGGGTGCGCACCTGAGCTAGGCTTCGCAGCCTGCAGAGCCCTGGGAAGGAAATTTCTGTTGCTCATAAATCACTCAGTCTTGGGTATTTGGTGTACTAACATGAACAAACCAGGATACCTAGACATATTTCTTTAAGGTACATGTCAGTAAGAGATAAAGGATTCTTAAAAAAAAGGAAAAAGCACAACCTTTCTATCATCCAGAATGTACAAGAGATTGGTCTTTGCAGCTGAAACGGTTTCATAGCAGTGTGTTCTAATTATAGCAGAGTTGGGGATAAATTGCTAAGCATATGTGATTTATGTTACAGACTTTCTGGAGCATATTGGTTACATATTTTTAGTTTTTATTTTTTAAGTACTTAAAATACACATCATTTCTATCCACATTTTCCTGATTTACAAAATGGGAATTATGTTGTTTAAGAATTTTTTGACAGCATTATTGAGGTAAAACATATACCGTAATAAAATCCAACCATTTTAATTATGCCATTTGGTGACATGATAAAAAGCTTAGAGCAAATGAGTGCTAGGGTTCTAGTTCTGATTTACAAACCTGTTAATGTCTGTACAACCTTGGGCAAATTATTTCTCTTTATCTAGTTTTCTCATCAGATAAAACGAGATATGAATAAAATTGTGTGTAGGTATTCATTGTATCATATATGAGGATGAAATAATATTCTTGGAAGAATTATATGTGTTAATGTTGGGACTGTTTTTATCTAGGATCTCAGAGGCTTTAGTGGAATGAATATAGCCTCCTGGGAGAGTAGATGATAGTAAACTAGTAAGTTATTAAGCCAGTAGTTAGTGGGGGAAGGAAAATTTAGCCACTATTAATATATGCCCTTTATTATGTGCTTCTTTTCTTGGAGCATACTAGACGGTGTGCATACAAAGTAACTCACTTAATCCTCAATCCTGTGAACCTGGTTCAGTGATTGTGTCTGTAAAGATGTTAAAAGAATTTCCAGAAATACCAAGCCAGTCAGTGCCTGGTTGGGAGTTGTACCCTACTACAGGGCCATGATTTTTATATTGCACTAAATTGTCTTCAGGGAAGATAATTCTTGGGGAGAGAATCCATATTAGAGAGAACTTCATGGGGGTGGTCTTTACTAGGGAAGGCTACTAGTGTTGCAGCAATGCTTAATGAAAGGTGTGATCGCTGGGGATGTAGCTCAGCGGCACAAGTACCTGCCTAGCAAGTACAAGGTTCAATTCCTAGTAACAAAAAAAAAGGTGTGATCATTCAATAAATACTTCATTTTCCATATGTCTATGTCACTCTGTTCCATGTGATAGTGAAATGACATTTCAGTTATTGAACAAGTTAATGGTATGGGTATATTCAGCATTTTTTGTTGGTTTTACCACAAAACACTTTACATGCATTGTTTTTAAAACTGAGACTTTTAGTGTGACAGATAGTAACTCACATATTCCACTGTCTTCTTTTTGCCTTAGTACCACTATTATAGTTTGCATTCTTGGTAACTTTTTAGTTTTTTAGTTACTTTAAAGCTTTTTGAAAACTGTTTTTTCCAATATGATGTTTGGTACATACCAAGTATTTACATTATAGAAACAAAAGTTTGTAGTGCCTAAGTCTCAATTCACCTATAGCTGCATTATTTTATTTTATTTGACTGAAAGTACTCTTTGTGGCATCCACCATGTGTCACAGAAAAATCCACCATATAAACAATGGACACTAAAAATTTGCATGCCAGTTATAGGAATTAGGGACGTTGGGATACATTGGAACCTCTGTTCAGATGCGTTACAATTTTCAGTGTCCGGAGTATTGGATTTGGTCCGAGTTTAGCTCAGTGAAAGACATGTATGTCTGTTCGGGGATAAATACTTTTTCTAGGAGGATAAATATTTCTTTCTAGAAGGAAGATCTGGAAAGAAGGGACTTGGTGATGACCTAGAGTAATGATTTGAGAAGAAGAAAAAGAGAAATCAGACACAGTACTGTAATGGGATTGGTGGGTGCTGTGGCTGGACCTGCTTTCTTCTCTGGTGAGGGAGCAAGACCCACACCCAGCCATTTTATAATACTTAAGCTTTGAAATCTCTTCCGGGCTGGGGATACAGCTTAGTGGCATGGCGCCTTCCTGGCAAGTGTGGGTACTGAGTTTGAGTCCCTGTACCAAAAAGAAAAGAGCAATCTGTTTGGAGACGTTACACTTCTGGGTAGATCTCTGTTGGGAAAGTTAGCTGCTGTTTTGTCACTTTCATTTTAAAGCTAATGGATTCTTACTCTTCCATTTCAAACTGTTAATACTGTTGTCAAATCAGACTAATAGTGATACACTGGCACCTGCACTAGCAGAGTAATCACATAAATTTCCTCTGCTGTTGGTGTTACTGATGTATTACCGTAAAGTTGGGTAATGCTGCTTGCTGCATAACTTTCCGTGTGGCTGTATGGAGCGGTGAACCCTGTGGGTGAGTAGTGAGCACTTGGTGTGTGCTTAGCTAGGTGGTTATTTTAGTCTCTAAGATTGCTCTTACCTTGTCCCCAGTAGTTGAAGGTATTTCTAATCTTAATTTAAGAGTAGTTATACTTTGATAATTTCCTTTGGAAGTAAAAGGTTGAGAAGCCTGTGTTCTGATTTTGTGCATTGCCATTATGTCTACATGCTGTAGGCTTATTAGAGATGATTTAGTTAGCTTTAGGCAATCCTAATGGACTTCCCCTGGTGGCTAAAAGAATGCTCCTGGAAGAATCTAACTGAATTTTGCAAGTAAACTGGTTGATTTATACTTGCTGAGAGAAGAGTTTCAGTGCAACAACTCCTATCATCAATTATAATTGCTTTTGAAATGTGATTACCTCATTCTTGATTAAAAGGCCTGTAATTGTCTTTTTCTGCTGTGTGGCACATCCTCTACTGCCCTCTCTTGGCTGCCCATCCATAGTACCCACTGATATCCATCAGGGCTTATCAAGAATGAGCCTTTCTTTAGCGTGCAGCACCTTCTGTGGCTACTGGACCTTTGGCAGGCTCTCCCCATAGAAAGACAGCTTTGAGGAAACCATGCATTGAGATGATTGTGTTAAATATTGGGAATTCCAGGTTATGTGTTTTTGCTTTCCTTTTGTGTTTTTTTGTTTTTTTGTTTTTTTTTTTTTGTCATTTAAAAGAGTGTCTGTTTTAAATCTCAGTTTAGTAAACATGAAACAGAAAGCCATTACAGCAGATGAAGTGTCTTGGAGACTGGTGGTTATAAATATCAGTGCAAATATGATTGTGTGTTACCATCAACCAAAGGCAAAAAGCACCTTATTTTGATTTGTAAGAGTTTAATTAATTATTGTCATTTCTAGATGCAAAATAAGTTGCACCTAAAACAGATACCTTCTAAAGTTGGAGACAATGAATCCTGAGAAGTAGAAGTCTACTTTGTGTTTTCCTTTCATGTGTTTTTGTGTTTGTTCATTTATCTGTCCATTAATTCATGTTTTGCAATGCCAGGTTTGTCCAGAACCAGCCATGTCTTGTTCTTACAGGTCTTTTTCCTTCTCTTTCCTTTTGCAGCGCTGGACATTGAGCCCAGGGCCTCAGGCATGCTAGGCAAGCACTCTACCATTGAGCTACACTCTTAGCCCTTGTAGGTGCTCAATACAGATTGGTTCAGTTAGTGAAAAATATAAAGGCAAAGAAGACTTGGCTTTTGGAGATAAGATACCACCTTATTTCCCTTTTATTAATTAAGATCTTGGGAAAAATAGAATAAAAATAGTTACAAATAGTGATGGAAATCTAGTCTCCTTCCATTTCTACTTCTCAGGATTCGTCTCCAACTTTAGAAAGTATCTGTTTTAGGTAGAACTTACTTTCCATCTAGAAATGACAATAATTAATTAAACTCTTACGAACCAAAATAAGATGCTTGATGCCCTTGGTTGATGGTACATGTAATCATATTTGTACTGACCTTTATAATCAGCAGTCTCCAAGACACTTCATCTGCTGTAATGGCTTTCTGTTTCATATTTACTAAACTGATATTTAAAATAGAAACCCTTTTAAATGACCAAACATGAACGATGAGAAGTGTGGTAGTATGTACCTTTTTAGTGTTTTCCCTGTTACGCATGCTATTAATTCCTTACTTCTTACATTTCTTAACCCATTTTACTTGGTATTTAAACCTTTTTTTTTAAGACAAGGTCTCACTGTATCGTTCAGCCTGGCCTTGCCCTTACTATATATGCTGGGTGACCTTGAACTAACAGTAGTCTTGCTTCAGCCTCTGGAGTGGTAGGACTATAGGTATATACCATCAGGCCTGGAACATATTTTAACAAATAGGATTTTTTTTGCCACTTTTTGTTAATTTTATATCAGTTAAAGTGTCACCTATTGGCTTCATTCTTTGTTTGAGAGTATAATCCACTCAGATATATTTAGGTAGAATAAGCCTTGTGAGAAAATAACAATCTGTATCCTGTTGGAGAAGAAATGAACTGCCACCTATGTTATTTGGTGTTGTGTTGTGGAGTTAGTAGTACTTGGTCGTACTTTTAAGTTTTTGTTTGTTTGCACTGCTGTAGATTTAACCTGGGAGTTCAGACTCGCTAGATTAAGTGCCCGACCACTGAGCCACATCTCCTGCCCTTTTTTATTTTGAGACAGTGTCTTGCTAAGTTGCCAAGGCTGGCCTCAAACTTGAGATCTTTATGCCTCAGCCCCCTCAGTAGATGGGATTATAGGTGAGCACCACCATTCCTAGCTCTTTTTAAAAAGGTATCTGTGCTAAACACTTCAGTCTAAAATAACTTGTGAGAAACTAGTTTTAATTTGAACTAATGCCACAGTAATCATTACTGTTTATTATTTATCTCTTTAGTGACAACTGAAAAAGATTGATACAAAGGAGATTCTGGAACAGGGTGAAAAGATAAAAAGTCATTATTTTGTCTCTTGACTGGTTCATATTTTATCTGTCAGTTCATCTGATCTTGGCTCATGTACTGTACTCAAACCTGTATTTTTGATTAAACTTGTTCATCACTTTAAATGTATTCTAAAACAAATTGCTGGATTAAAACAACAACAACATCGTATTGTACCGTGTTGAGCTGCTTGTGTAAAGCGAAGGAGAGGAGTAAAGCACTCTTCCCTAAGGAGATGCTAACATGGAGGCTGCTTAGGGTTTTATTTGCCAAAATGAATCTGGTCCAAGACACTGATGTCATTTCCCTGTTTCTCTTTTGAGTATAGTGAGAACTTAAAGATGAAGAATTAAACTTTGGCATTGACTGGCATAAAACCAGCTGTCTGACTTGCAAAGCTCTAGTAGCATAGCTTTTACTCCAGGAGTCATTCACAGCTTTATTTCTTCTGTCTTGTGGGGTCCTAGGGATTTCAGATGTTCTCATCTTTTACGTGCTATTAATTGAGTTTGAAATGGCAAGGATTAAAATCTCAAGATATGGATGGACATTTTTATTTAAATTGAATGGCAACAAACTAAAAAAAAAATATTTGAATTAATGAGGATTTAGTGAACTAAAATCTAAATTATAGTTTGGATTTCCAGTCTAGTTAAATTTCTCCATTGACTAAGAGACATCCGATCTAGCTAACTGAAGTAGGAAAAGGGTTACTGAACTTACAGACTCAATGAAAGAGCTGCAGACATAGAACTAAATACAGAAAGCAATTAAAAGCAGTTTAGATTTTGTGCTCAAAACCAGGTATGGAAGGTCTGGCTAGGGAGTTGGTTTCGTTTCTTTTGTTGGAGCATCCTGTTGACTGTCGAGATTAGCGTTTGTTTCTAATTTTCAGTGTTTCTGTGAGGTCAGAATTTTTTTAAATAATAATTCTTAGGTATCTGTCCTTACTGTGTTCACATTTGCACTGATGGTGTGAAAGCATTGGTGTGCTGAAGTGCTGGTGCCTTAGCATGACTCAAGAGCATGGCGTAGCTATATGCAGATTATCAACCTCTTACTGACACACTTCTGACAATAAATATGTGGGGCTTTGCCTCACACCAGTCAGTTCTCCAAATCTCTGGATACCAACTGGGTAGTCTTAGAGTGCAGTTCAGTTCTGGTGTGAAGTACCAACACAAGCGTCAAAAGTTTAAGGGCATAATCTTGCAAGACTCATTTCAGATGCCACTCACAAGTATGTATGGGGTCCCAGGTTATCTCACGTTTGTCTGACTCAGCTACAAACCAGGCATTCTCATGGCTCTCACCCTCCTCAGGTCTGGTAATTCACTGGAGAGGCCCCTGGGCGCAGAAGACCATGTACTTACTGCAAAGGGCATAATGCAGGAACAGCCAAATAGAAGGCTACATGGGCGGGGCGTGGGAGGTAACCTGAAAACTCCAAACTTTTTTTAAGGCTTTTTATAGAGGCTGTGTCCTGTAGATGTGATTGATCATGTTTTTGGTCCTTGGTGATTGGGCTCTTAAAATTCTAAACTTCCAATCAGAGCTTGTCTTTCTGGTAGCCACCCTCCTCCTAAGGCCCCACCCTTAGTCGTTGTTAACCTAAGCTCAGGTATGATAGGAAAGGATTTACTAGGAACAACAAAGGAGGGTCCCACCATTTGGGAAATTCCAAGGGCTTTAGAGATTTGGTGCCTGGAGCCAGGGTCAGAGACCATGTATGTCTTTTTAATTCTACTACGTATGTAGTCTAGCTGTTTTCATTTTGCATGTAGTCCACAGTTTCATCTTGTTTAATCAGCCAGATATTTCAGGGTGATTTAATTGGTAACCGGATAGTATGATATGAAAGCTCCCTTGCTGGAGCCAGACTGCCTGCATGTGAGTAACTCCAGCACTTACTAGTGGTGTGACTGGGACAACATGTACCTCTCTGAGCTTCGGTTCACTCTGCTGTGAAATAGCAATAATCATCGTACATGCTTAGGAATCTTATGAAGATTAAGTTAATACAGAGAAATCACTTAGAATGGTATATGGCTTGTAGGAAACAGGAAGTGTTAATCAGCATACACATTATTGTAAAGCTTCAAATTAGGCCCCCAATAAGCTGTTACAGGAGGAGGGATCCCAGACAGGAATCTAGGCCTTTTGTTTTTTAATTTTTTTTGTACCTGGATAATATTCAAGTCAGAATATTAATCTGGCAACATAAAATGCTGTATATTTTAGATAAAAGATACAACTGTGAATTTTTTTCCTCTGTACTAGTTTGGAGGCTAGATAGCAAAAGTGAATAAAATTACAAATATTTAAGGAATAAAACTTGAAAAGAATATATCACTTAGTTTATAGGGTTTTTTTGTAAAAAAATAAATAAAATAATACACTGGTCTAATTAGCCATTATCTAACAGTAATAAGGCTGCATCTTTTTTTTTTAACCTGGAGTTTTTTAAAGAGTCATTTTTCATATTGGATTGCAAATTCAAAGGAGCAGCTTCAAATGTGTCTTTGGCAGGGCAGGGCTGGGACATGAGTGTTTGGCTCCAGCTGGTAGGGTGGTGCCTGAAGTGTCTGTGTTTGCTGGATGAGTAAGACACCTTTGTGTAGAGTTTTATTTTGTACTCTGCTGGAAAATTTCAAGAGACTGTGTCTTCACTAAGTGCAATAAAATTTCACAGTACACTTCAAGCCCTGCCCCACGTTGTGATGGTTGGTGGGTGTGAGATGCAGCGAGGAGGAAGGGATAAAATGGAGGGAGAATACTCTGATCTAGAAGTAAGTGTAGGAGGACAATATGACTGAGCCTTCGGTTTTATTTTTCCATGTTTGGTACTGGCAGTTGAACTAAGGTAGCACTGACCTACAGCTCTTGCCCTTTTTAGTTTTGTCTTGAGATAGGGTCTTACTAAAATGTCCAGGCTGGCAGTCCTCCTGCCTCAGCCTCCTCAGTAGGTGGGATTATACGTGTGTACCACCTCACCAAGCTTGCTTTGTTTTAAAGGTCCTATTTCTTCTCAGATCTCATTTTAGCAGCACGCTGGGTTGGCCAAGTCTAAATGCAAGCCGTGCCAGACTCCCATTTAAGGGAAGCTGTCACTAGCTCCTGCTGTGTTAGCCCTCCCCTTTTGTAATTAGCCATAAACCCTGTCCACAACTGAGGACTTGGTTACTAAAACAAGAAGAGCAAATTGTGGCTTGGCACAAAACAATGAACTGAGCTAATCAGATTTTTCCCTGAAGAATTCAAAACTAAAATGTGAAGAGAGGGAGAAGTTAATAAGTGGTGCAAAACTGAAAGCACATTAGGAAGTGTTCTTCTTTGAGGGTAAAATGTTACCATGCGTTATGAGGGAGCAAAAGTGTGAGGAATCAGAGAATTCTGTTTAATACCAGAGCAGAAGGAATCACACTTGAGATTAAGCTGTGCAATTAATAAGGAAAGCAATAAAAAACTGGCTTCATGATTGATTAATTGATTCATTCAACAAAGAATTTGTTGAGTTACAGCTGTGTACTAAGCAATATTCTAGTCCAGGAGCATTGCTCTGAAAAACAAGTAAGTCAGCAACCAGCTTCGATTTCCCTTCCAGACATTTGGCAATGCACGGAGACATTTTGGCTGTCAAAAGGCGGAGGAAAAAGTGCTCTTGGTGTTTCCTGAGTAGAGGCCAGGGATGCTGCTCACACTGCAGCACGCAGGACGCCTCCCTGACAAAGAGTTATCTGGTTCAAAACGTCAGCAGCTCTCAGGATGAGAAACCTTGGGGATAAACAATCATAAATACATATTTCATGCAATAATTTTCTTGTAGTTGACATTTAACTTTCTTTGTTTTCAGAAGCCAGGACACTGAGCAGAGCGAAATGGAAGCCTCAGTAATATTACCCATTCTGAAGAAAAAACTAGCCTTCCTGTCAGGTATGTTTTCCTCATGTTGGAAATGTTTGATGTATACACTTGCTTAAATTTCTGTGAGAAGTTTGACAGAAATCACCTTATTTTTTCTGAGTTTTAAAAGGGTATTTGTTTTAATCAGAACGGATATCTGTGTGAGCTAACACTGCTGGTACGTGGCAGACCAGTTTTATTGTGGCCTGGTAATTTAATTAAAATAACATCTAGAAGGTAGATGTCATGTTTTCTCTTTTTATATAAAAATTAAGTACTAGTACTTGACTAATTGGCACCTAAATTATTGTTTCTGGAGTCTGGAATAATGTGTTTTTGTTTTGCAATTTATTTTGTGATTTGCTCTCCTGCCCCTTAGCTTGTGCATTCATCTTCCTGTGAGAAAGTCGCGGTGCACTGATGGAGTTAGGAAGTGTCAGTTGTGCTGTTTTTGCTGTTTGAAATGGGTTATGCAGGCTTTACTTGATCTTAGCCAAAAGGCCAAGAAGTGATACGCAGGCTTGAATTTATAAGAAGTCTTTATTGGCTGGGAGATCTTTGCTAGGGTGAAAGTCGTGGTTTGGTACATGAATTCCATCTTTTGGACTTCAGATTATTGAGTAAATCTGCACATACTTTGAAGCAGGCACTTTGACCCTCCAAATTTAGGGTTTTTCAGGACCATATTGTCTTACCTTTTAAAAAATTCTCTTCAGGTTTGGTTATAATTTTCTTGACAGATGTCCCTTCTTCAGAATGTTTCTGTTAAATGGGAATTTTTCCTAGTATTCCTTATAAAGGACAAAGTAAGAAATTGAATTCCATTAGTATTGCTTCTTTGTTTAATGTGTTTTTTTTAACTTCTCTTATTGATTAGTATTAACATCAAATTGATCCCTCTGAGATTACCATTGATTGCTGTTAAACAAAGTATTTGAGTATCCGTACTTGTATTGCTAACCTAATGAAAGACAAATCATTTCTGGTTGGTGTGTCATGAGTTGCATTCCCTTCAGTCTTTTTCATTGAAAACTTCAGTTTTTGGTGACAAATTTCTGGAGATGATGTAGAATTGTTTCCTTCAGAATTTGCTGTTTTTTTAAGTTTCTAAAAGTGCTGTAAATGTCATTTGGGTGGGAAGTTAGGCTTTAGTAGGAAAGTCAAGCATGTGAGAACTTTGAAAAAGGGAATGACTGAATGGTATTTAAAAGGTACTTTTTAACATTTAAGACAAACTGAAGGGGATTTGAACATACATGAAATGGAAATATGATCCAGTTCACGCTTTTAGGCTTCAGTTTAGTTCCCAGAGGTACTGGGCAGGGCTTTCACTTTATTGCCTTATGAACAATACATGCCTTTATGACTTTTGTGAATGAACGGAGACAATTCTTCACCACAAAATGTTCTTTGACTTCCTTTATAAATTCTACCTGTGTTACAAGTTTTTTCTATGAAACTTCACAATTTGCATAGCTTTTATCAATTTTTTTCATTTTCTAACCCCCCTTTTATAATATCTTAATGTATTTTATATACAACTTAGGAAATATATTATCATGTTTATACTATTATTTTCTATGACTTAAAGCTTTCCTTGTGGTAAGCACACAACAGGTGTTTGATGAGTTGATTACACCAAGAGCAAACTAAATGGGAGAAAATTAGAATGACAACCGCTGTATTAAATGATTCATGGGTGAATTTTTTTCTGTCTATAATTTTGCTGTATTAGGAACATTTATAAACAACAAATAGCCAGTAGCTATTTTTTCAAATTATGTCTTAAACTTACCATTGTTTTAATAACTTTGGATTCAAGTGTATATTATTCATGCATAGGTGTCTTGATATCTATGTTAAACTTATTTTATAGGAGGAAAGGACAGACGAAGTGGCCTCATTCTGACAATTCCATTATGCCTCGAACAAACAAATATGGATGAATTGAGTGTCACTTTGGACTATCTACTCAGCATTCCAAGGTGATTCTAAAGATGTTTTTTCTTAAATACCAATGTTTTTAGTGGGTTAGTTATTCCTGATGTTGTTAAAGTATGCTCTGCTATCTTACCTGCTTTTGTTAGCTGTGAAATTATTATTGAAATGCTAGAAATTAATTTATGACAACACAGCAGATAAAACACTTGTTTATGCTCAATATACAGCTTTATAAAATGAATGTAGTTTCAACCTTTCAGAAATGTGTATTTGCTATGGAACATAAAAATTAGAGTGAATTTTTTTAGATCACTTTCTCAATATATTGATATAAATACATCTCTTGGTTCTAATTGAATAAAAGCTTAGGTTTCAAATGTTTTTATTTTAAAATGTGGAAAAGTTTATTTGTTTTAATTAATAGGATTTTAATTTTCTAATTTTCATAGTTCCCGAGTGAAGCATAAAAAAATCTGTTTACTCAAATCTACCCACATTAAGAACACAAAACAAACACCTCCCAACTTCCTCTCTCATACCTGGTATTCACAGGGCTGAATTGTAACTACATGTTAGAATCATGTGGATTTTTTTGGTTATAATATACAGTTTTAACTGTATATTAAGCATTGTTTAAAAGCACAGTATTTTCCAGCTCGAAGGGGACTTATTTATCATCCAGTTAGAGAATCACAATTAGGAAGCACCTTATCACTCACCCGTTCCAACCGCTTATGTGGTTTTTATAGACATGGTCCTAAGTATGTGCCCAGATTATTCTTGAGAGAAATTCAACATGTTTTGAAGCTACCTTTTCACTTTTCTCAAGATCGGGGTTTTTAAAATTCAAGTTTTTATTTTTTTTTAATTTTAAAGAGAATAAAAAAATAACAACAATACAGACAAAAACAAAACAAAGCAAAAACAAAAAAGATACAGTGTTTCAAAACAAAATGATAACAATTAACAGTAGTTGTTCTATTATATACTGTCATCTTCAACGAAGTTGCTCCAGCTCCCAGATGTAAGGATGCAAGATTGATCAAACCATTAAGGAGAATAAAAAAAAATTTTAAAAACCATTACAAATGATACACAGATTCACTAAACAAGATGGTAGGAATTTACCAATGGTTGTTACAATTGCATATTATTATCTGCAAATTAGTGGTTCAGATTACCAGATATAAGCATGCAAAATTGGTCAAAAAATTTAAGCATTAACTGTTCCTTTCAATAAACCATTAGATATCAGCAGTTCAATTATCCCAGCTGTCCTTGTATATACAAGTTTTTATTTGAAATCAGTTTTTTGCAATTGTAGAGAAGACTTGTTTCTGTTATAGAAGAAACAGAAGGAACCACTTACCAGTTTTCTCTGGAGTCACCTGGGCAGCACGTTGTTTACATACTGACTACCCCAGTGCTCAGCAGGTGTTATTTGTACCAGTTGATTCTTGTTTGCACACGATACATTTGGATGTCTGTCTGTTAGTTTTCTGTCCAATATTTTTTGCATGCTTTTTATTTAGAATGTTGTATCTGCCTTTGATGTTTGCGTAGTGAAGTTAAAAATAAGTTCTAATTATTATTTTTCACTAACTTTTATTTGTGGAAAATAACCTATAATGTTGTGCTATAGTCTGTGAAAACTCTTATCATAAGCACATTAGATACAAATTTTATACCTCTCCAGAACTCAAGGATATTCTTTTACAATACAGAACAAATGAGTTGGGGACACTCAAACTGAATAGGAAGGAAGTGCCAAAAAATCTGCAAAAGCACTGGCAAAGGGAGAGATCTTAACACATCAAAGAGGAAATGTCTGTGTTTTGAAACAGACAGAAATTATTGTCAGCTAGTCCTAACACAGTACAGAAAGTGTGGAACTTGAGAGAAGAAAGGAAACTAAAAATTTCCAGTAGTGGTCAGTGATTATAATAATTCCGCAGGTGGGGTTGACAGAGTTTACTAACATCTAATAAGCTATTTTATAATAAAAGAATGGGGAAAAATATTATAAAATATTTGTGCACCTTCTGGACCAAACAATAGGGAACTCATTTGTTATTTATCCAAAACAAGGGAGTTTAAAAGTCATTTACAAACCCTGGTGTGATGACACATGCCTCGAATCCCAGCACTTGGGAAGATGAGGCAGGAGCATTGCCATGAATTTGAGGCCAGCGAGGGCTACGTAAGCAAGTTGAAAGCCAGCCTGCACTATATAGTGCGACTTTGACTCAAAACCAAGCCAAAATAATAAACTAAATTTTTAAAAAATTATTTACAATTTAGATTAGGTCGAATAGACAGAATAATTGAAGAAAAGGGGATAGTGAAATGTCAACAGGGACATCCGTCATTGATGTCTTCACTGTTGCATTGAGTGGGTAAACACTGCATTGAAATACCACCCACAGGAAAAAGGAAAGGCCGACACAGCAGCATAAAGTGTGTTGTTCAAAGACAACAACGCAAAAAGAATTTGGAGAGAAACTGGATACCACTGTCTAAATTGTAACCTTGTGTTGTGTGTTGAATGCTTTAAAATACACCATACACAGAACAATTATTGAATAAATTTGATAAAATTGTCATTTTCATACTTCCTTTTATAAAATTAACGAAAAAATTCAATTTTTAGTCACCCTGTATTTAAATAATGGGTCTAGTAAGTGGTTATAATGACTTGGCACCTACCTCATGATTTCAGTTATTCTATAAATACGTGAGTCCCTATGAGGAACTTGCCTGCAGGAGCTTCTCATGTTCTAGGTGCTGAGCAAATGGGTGAGCAAGGCACATGTGACCAGAAAACTCTCATGGTCAGAAAAGCATCACAAGTATATGTGACATCTTCTCAAGTTTATGAACCCAAACATGCAGCGTCAGGACAGTGATGGAGTGTGTGTAGGGGGTGATAGGTTTACCCCAGATATACATATATCTGATGAAAGCATGTTAGAGAGAGAGTTGTTAAGTGCAAAGGCCCTGAGGCAGGAGCAAGTTTAGCATGCTGTGGAAACAGTGAGGAGGCCAATGTGGTTCCAGCACTTTGAGACAGCGGTCACAAGGAGGCTGGGGTCAGTCACAGATGACCAGGTAGGCAGTGATGAGGGCTTCAGTTCTGGATGAGAAGGAAAACCATTGTGTTCCAACTTAGGACTGATGTGATATACATCATCTCACATTTAAAAAGATCTTCTGAGTTTAAAGTACTGAGCTAGAAACTGCCCAGATATTAATACGGTAATGTTGTTATTGCCTAGTGAAGGTGAACTGTAAACAAATAATTACATTAACAACATTGGTAGGGTTAGTGCCCTCATATAAGTGCAGGCAGAACTCTGTGAGTGGAAGGAAAGGGGCCCTTAGTTTTGATCAGAGAACGAGTGAAGAGCAGCAGGATACTGACTGGCCCTAGGAGATCCCTTAAGAATCCCTGTGTCAGAAGTAAGTGAGCTTATTAGGGAGCCACACTTCGTTTACAAAGCTGTCTTGACTTAGCCATGTTACCTTTGAAAGGCTGTAATTGAGTAGACACAGGAGACAGGATCCTAGATTTTTTTTCTGTACTGCTTTAAAAATAATTTCAAACATCAGTAGTATCAGGATTTATTAATAACAGCATTTTAAGTCTTCCAGCATGCCTTTTATAAAGGAATAAAGGCACAACATGCTTCTGAATGAAATATGTTCTTTTTAAAAGCAGTTTAAACCACTGTTCCACTTGTAGGAATGAAGTTAAAAAATACTATTTCCTTTTATGTGTTTGAAAGACCAAGTATTCTTTTTTTATTTTGGAATATTATGAGTTGTGTATGTTTTTATTTTCTTAGTAAAATGTGAGAAAATTGTAAGGGTGCTTTAAGTACTCTCAAAGATAAATGTAGTGTTTTACTGCTTTGAGATCATCACAGAAGGTATTTGCAAGCTTCATGACTTTCTTAGTTGAAATATACAGATTAATTTATAGTGTGCATTGAAGTATAAATGTGTGGTTTTGTAAAACTGATTTAACAAAGTGCACATGTAATTTGTGTCTCAGAGATCGGGATGCTGACAACAAGCACACACTACAGGTGGGAATGGCGCACTCTTGGTGGAAGGGCCCTCACCAGACAGCTCTGTGTCTGGGCTCCGCTGCCTGCAGGCTCCCATGATGCGCTGGGAGAGTCCCCGAGTTGTTGCTCTTGTCTAGAGGCCACGCTCATAGTGTCTTGTGCAGAAATCCCGGGCTTTTCTCCTTACCTGAGCCCCCGACTAGTAATCAGGTGCCAGACTTGCCGTCCTTCACCTGTGAACATTTTCATACCCTGCTGCTAACCTGCAAGCGAGCATTGCATCGCTTTACCTTTTCCTTCCCTGGAAAACACTTGCTGGATCCTTGTTTTGTGATGCAGATGCATAAAGAGAGTATTTAAAATTTTTTTAAAATTGAGATTTTCATTCATGCAGCATAAAAATTCACCCCAATAAGAGATACAGTTCAGTGGTTTTTGGTACATACACAACATATCATGCTAATTCTAGATAACTTTCATCATCGGGAGAATCTCTGTACCTGTTAACAGTCACTTCCCACTTCCCCTCCCCACCAGCCATTGTCAACCACTTATGTGCCTTCCATCTCTGTGGGTTTGCCTGCTAAGGACATTTTATATGAATGAATCATATAATATGGGCCTTTTGTGTCTAGCTTCTTTTACTTAGCATAATGTTTTCAAGGTTAATTTATATTGTGATATGTAAGCTCTTCATTTTTGTGGCTGAATAATATTTCCTTGTTTATATTTCTGTTAGTCAGTTGATGACTGTTTTCATTATTTCTACTTTTTGACCATTGTGAATTACACTACTGAGCATTTACATGCAATTTTTGTGTGGACATGTATTCCCTTTTGCCTCACTTCTTGAATACCTCTCTATATACTTTGGAAGATCTGCCTCTGTCCCTACCTAGAAAGAGCCTGTTCTTCAGATTTTTAGTGTATTATCCTCATTCTTGTGGTTTTACTGTTTCTCCATAGAAATAGAGATGTATTACTTCACAAGAACTCTCTTGGGACTCATATGAATGTTTAGAGGGCATAGAGGAGGACCAGTAAAATCTCCTAGGCTTTGGAGTTAAATCCCAGAAGAGGTCTGCTATTCGCCTCTCCTATAATGTGTGGAATTGCGAGAACTTTGGGTGCGGACAGCTGCCACTGCCATATCTGCTCTGCTAAGCAGGCTGCAATTCCTTTCTCTATACTGGAGAAAAAGTATATTGGCTAATTAAGATCCTTGGATTAAGTTAATAAGGGAAGCGTTAGCAACAATGGTATAAATGTATAGTTTCGTCTTCAAGGTGGAATTTTCTATGCAGGTTATATTTTACTAGGGTAGACTTCTGGGCTTTATTTAATAGATATTGTAATAATTGAATATGATACAACAGTAACACACTTTCTAACGCACAGGATCACATTTTGCTGTCGAGTGACTAAGAATGAGAGAGTAGAGTTGGGTCAGACATGATGTATTCAAGCTCTCAGTCACTCTGGAGAGCAGGCACTACCTTATCGCATTGCATTTTCTCAAAGAGTACCAAGAAGTAGCTCCCAGTGCTTTAGTGAGCGTTCGCTGCTGGGATGGTGGCACATACTTGAAACCTCAGCCTTGGGAGGTGAAGGCAGGAGGATGAAGAGTTGGGTGTCTTCCTGGGCTACACAGTGAAACCCTGTTTAAAAAAAAAATGGTTATTTTCTCCCTTTTCAAAACTATCACTCCATAAATCTCGTATGTCTGGTAGGAAGGAAAGACAGGAAGTGCCCAAGGCACTTGGCGGTCACTAGTTACCTACTTACTCTGATCCACTTCACGTGAAGACTTGAGAGGCTGGTGTTGCCTTGATTTCATCACTTTTTAAGACATTAAGTTTCTGTGCTTTTAAAATATTAGCTTGTGAGTTTGTACTTGCTGAGAAAAGTAAATAGCTTCAGAAAACTGAAAGAATACTCTGAAGAGTTTTACTTAATGCTAATTTAGACTAAACTAAGTGATGTGAATTCTCCTCCATAATTATTAAGCCCTTTACCTTCTTTACTTAGGAATATGAAATCTAGTGTTTATTTTACTGTTTTGTAATTTTGTTATTTTGTTTCAGTGAAAAGTGTAAAGCTAGAGGATTTACTGTGATTGTGGATGGCAGAAAATCACAATGGAATGTGGTGAAAACAGTTGTCTTAATGCTACAGGTAATTTTTTTTTTTTTTTTGTCTAACAGGAGGAATTGGCTTTTATTTCACAGCAACAGATCATGATGAAAATGCATTTTATTTATTGGACTGTTGGGCCTGGATATTTCAGTAGTAACTGAGTTGTGAAAATGCACATACAACTATTGGATTACTTAGGTTTGATTACATGTATTATATATTTGAATTTATGTACTAAAGTAAATCTCAGCCACCTTGTAAAGGTTTGTAAAAGACTGAAAATAATACCCCATGTTGAAGTAATCTAAGCAAGGAGACCAGTGGCTCTTGACATGTGCAGCTAAACCTCTGCAGATGCACTGGGAGCTCTGCATGCTGTGTGTCTGCGTCATGCTGCATGGTGCTCCACTGTGTATAGTAGGCAGGAAGCAGGCCTAGGTAGGCCTAGCTGAAGGCTTCTCAAATGGTTCTGGTATGTCTTTCCATTCTAGTCTCCTTTTTCTCCAAATGCATCATCATTCATGATGATTTTACTCTTTATGGATAGCCCAGAAGAAACATAGTAGATAAGGTCTCAGAGGTTTAGTAGATTACAAGAGAGCATGTAATACACATCTACAAGGAGAGGCAGGGGAAGAGGACATCAAAAGTTCTGTGAAACAATTGGAAGCTGCTTTAGGGTTCTGTGGAAAGGAATATAATGTAAAAATTAAAGTGATAACTAAGGAGAATGATTCTTAATGTTTTATTTTCTTAAGATAGTTGGGAGAAGAGATTGCAGGAGTAGAAACAAAGTAATTATAAGTTTTAGATTTAGGTCAGTCTTAATATGGGTTAGGTACTGTGCTGAGCTTATTATATAACTTACCTTCCCTTTAATTTTAACCTCACTGCTTCACAGAGCAGGATACATTATCTCTAAAGGTCAACTGAAGTGCAGGGTTTCATGTAAACCTAAGGACTATCCCATGGCATTACCCATTGTCAACTGTGTTTCTCCACAGCATGTACCCTGGTGGTCCCCAAACCCTCAGCCATTGCCTCATACTTTGACCTCAGCTTTTTGTCAGTAGGATCACTCTGCTGGGTTAGAAAGGCATATCCATAGGGTCAGTTTTTAAGGGAGCACAGATTGATATCCCATAATATTTTTTTCTGCCAAGTAGGTTTCTGGCACTTCTGTATCCCAAACCCTAAAGATGAACTCTTCTCTGTGAAAGTTGTTAAAATAACTCTTAGGTGAGAAATCCATTAATTATGATCTTGTGTTCTTCCTTTCATCCTGTCATTCAACTGTGTCACAGATGAGCTGTTTGGGACTTGCTGTTTGAACTGGACTTTGGCAGTTTTGAAGAACAATCAATCAATGGATTTAATTTCTTCTTGCGATTTCTTTTCTGATAGGTATTTTAACAACTTTTGGATTTATTAATAGTTAACGTTTTCAGAAGTTGCAATGACCTGTTTACTTCTAGTCATAGCATTTCTACTTGTGGGCCATTCATTGCTTTTATCCCCAGAGATCCTGGTGCCAAATGTTTGGGAGGCCAGACCTTGATGCTGGCTCTACCTATAACTTTAAGAAGTAACTTCTCTGATTTAGATTTTGAAATAGTAAACTTCTCATGGTCACTATATGAATAAACTTCAAATCTGTGTAAATTTTCTAGACTCTGACAAAAAGTTCAACATAATTTCTTTTGCTTACTTTGTGCTTAGTCACACCCTAACCATTGTGGGAGTGCTAGATTTCTGAGCCCAGTGCCCTTTACAGTTCAAAGTGGTAGCTGGACTCTTGAGTTTAAATAAACCTTTCTTGGAACTCAGTCACACCCCTCATTTACTTAGTATTCATAGCTGCTTTCATTCTACCTCAAAAGAACTGGACAGTGAGACAGAGACTGTAAGGTCTCCCAAACTTAAAATATCTTTTGTCTGGACCTTGGTGAAAGTATTTACTGACCCCCAGACCTACAACATATAAATGGTGTAATAGAACTTCAGAATCAGACAGACCTGGATTTTATTCTGGCTGTACTACTTTTTAACTTAGGATACTTTAGTTCTCTGAAGCTAAATATTACTGTGCTGTAAATTTTGAGAATAAGATGCTCTTGTTAATGCTATTTCACTTTTTCAACAAATATTTGTAGAGTATCTTTGCATAACAGACAGTGGAAATATAGGGTGACCTAATAGGTAAGGAGCTGCAAGTGGCAAGCTTATTTGCTATTTGAGGAGTCAGACAATGAGCTATGAAGAAAATTAATAAATAATGTAATATCCGCCAGGAGTGAATACAAGGGAGAATGTAGAAAAGGAGAACTAGGAGACTTTTTAGTTAGAGCGGACAGGGAAAACCTCTGTGAGAAGGGAATTTTGAGTAGAATCTTAAATAACTGAGGGAGTACTCTAAGCATAGGGCAGAAAAACTCCCTGCAGAGGAAGTCACACTTGGCATAGGCTTGAGGTGAGAACAGGAAGAAGAAAGTTCAGCGTCTAAGTAGCAGTAGAGGGGAGGAAAAAGAGGGAGAAGGTGTAAGGTCAGGTGTGAGGCCAGTAGGGACTGACCTTGGTGGACCTCAGGGGCCTGAGTAAAGGGTTTGAATTTCATTCCTAGATAACAGAATATTAACCAGGCAGACTTGTTAGGGGAAGATATTTGAGAAATTAGCTAGTTTGGGGGTATAAGCAGTACAGGTGGTAGAAATGGTTAGAGTTAAGATATATTTCAAAGTTAGAATCTATAGAACTTGCTAATAAAATATATGTGAAATACAGTGTGCCTTGCTTCAGGAAGGCTTTTGTTTGTGAACGGTTTGGTTCACAAACAGAAGCATTTGGCAACATTTTGTTTTTGCTTGGGAAGTCTGCACTGGGTGACAGACACAAGAACAAATTAAGCTTGTGAACTAAGGCACCACTGTACTTACTAAGTCGATAAATGTTAATTTCCATTCTTCTTTAGGTAATATGAATAGCCATATCTAGTAAATGTGAAATTGTATTCTGTCAAAGATTAGCTCTTTGTCCTCTTCAAATTAATAAGCACAGAATCTTATCTTCTTTGTAATGGTTGATAACAGGCGTCTTATGAGAAAATTGATTTTACATCTTCTGAAGTTCTGCAGATGATCATGCAAGAAAAGTTTTTTGTACCATAGAAAAACTTAATAATTTTAGTAATTTATCAGCTAAAATTAAGTCTTGCAGTTTAATCTAAATATACTCCTAGTACATAGATTGAATAGAACAAAAATAATTCACATGTGCTATTTATCTAACATTGTTTGAGATCTTTTCTGAATAGCTTGTCTTTCACACCTTTATTGCCCTTTATGTTTTAAAGTCTGGAGAACTTCTTCTACTTTATTATTTTCTTTTCCAAAGTCTTTTACTTAGCATAAGGCTTAATACCTAGTAATTTGTAATTTAGTAAATTATTTGTTTTATACATGTATTTTTTTTTTAATGTTTTACAGAATGTTGTTCCGGCTGAAGTATCCCTTGTTTGTGTGGTGAAGCCAGATGAGTTCTGGGATAAGAAAGTAACACATTTTTGTTTTTGGAAAGAAAAGGATAGACTTGGCTTTGAGGTAAATATAATCTATTAAAAAGCAAAAGAAGCCCGCTTTACAAGTAGAGTTTTGCTGGTGTTACTTTGCTCAGACCGGTCATAAGGAGCAGTCCATTCTGTACTCGTTGATGAGTTGTGATTCTTCGTCAGAGACTACAAAGCTTTATTTTCATTTATACTGTATCACTTACCTCCTTTGACTAACTGGAACCTTTTTGTTTAAATAATTTCACTGGATTACTAAGAGGAAATTCAATGACTATTAAGAAATCCTAGACATTTTAGAATTGAAAGTCTGTTTTCTATAATAGGTCCAACTTTTTTAGTATTTGGTTTGATTTTTGATATATGAATACAATGATCTGTTCTTTCTTACCGACAGGACTCTCTTCCTCAATTTTCTTGTGCAAAGGTGTATCTTATTGCCAGTTAGACAGAAACCCTAAGATAGAATGCAAATTTAAACAATTTTGTCATGTTTTTCCTAACATAATCTGTTAAATTCCCAGTAGAAGAGTTAATAAATAACAAATTTTGCATTTCCTACATAAAATCGAAACTCTGGAAAGGCATAAGGTCTAACCCCAACTCTGTAGACAGCATGTAGATTCTAGGAATATTTACAAGAGTCAGACAGTGAGAATTCATTTTGGACCTTGCCATGCTATAATCATACTCATTTTCATAGAATTCAATGCTATGTCAGTATGCTTCGGTATGGAGGTAAGTGTGCCAGTATGTATTAGATGGAAAGATTTAAGAAAGCACCATTTATCCTTAAGTGAGATGAGTTGAAGTGTCTTAAAAATATTTGACTTTTTTAACTAAAAAAAATTAGGGACAGTTTGCATGCAATGAAAATTGTCCGTGTTAGTGTACAGTTCTCACTGTTCTGATCAAACATAAAGTCATGAAACTACTGCCATAATCAAGAAGTCCGCCAGTGCTCAGCACCCTTGAAATGCTCCTCCTCTTCTGTAGGCAACTTCTCCATCTGGAGCTGCATCAGGCACAGATTGGCCTCATGTCCTAATAGACCTGCCTTTTCCAGAATGTCCTAAGTAGAGTGACTTCCATGTGGTTGCGTGTGTTGGTAGTTCTATTCTTTCCATTATTTGCTGGCACTCTTCCATTGTGTAGATGTTACCAGTTTATTCCCTAGCTGAGGAACATTATGGCTTGGTTTCATTTTCTCATAATTACAAAAAGCCACTATGAATATGTGTGGGTTTTGGTATGAACATAAATTTTTACTTGAAAAGTAAAATATTTAGAAGTAAGATAGCTGGGTTATATAGAAAGTATGTTTATGTAGCTGTGTCATTTTTTCTTTTCCTGCCAGCCATACATGAAAGTTCCACTTGCATCTTTGTCAATGCTTGAGGATTGTTAGGATTTTATTTTTTTGTTGTTCTTATTGTTTGTTTTAATTATAGCTATTTACTGACTGTGGCCATTTCTCATTGTGGTCTAAATTTGCATTTTTCTAGTGAATATTGATGTATCTTTCAAGTGTGTACTTGGCATCATATACCTTCTTTGTTAGTAAAGGAAAATAATGTTTTTGTGTTCAAAGGTCTTCTAATAATAGATCTGTGGGGTTTTCGCCTCCATACCGGCATTGGAACTACCTGGTATCCTGTCATTTTATTCACTTTGATATTACCCAGAGTTAGCAAGGCCCCAAAAGTTAAGGGCTCAGTCCCATTAGCACTCCCCTGCATTTCGGTTTTCATGCACAACTATTGAATGCCTGGGGTATTCACGCTTTGTTTGTCCTGGCTACAAATTTGGGGTTTCTATAATCCCCTCCAGAGATCCAGTAATTTGCCACAGTGGTTCACAGAATTTAGGGAAACACTGACATACATTAACCAGTTAATTATAAAGGGTATTATAAAGTCTATAAGTAAAAAACCAGAGAAAGAGATATATAATATATAGGATGAGGTCTGGAAGGATCTTGAGCTTTTGTTGGCAAGGAATTGGCATGTACCACCTTCCTGCAGATGGGAGTATCCAACAACCCAGAAGCTCTCCACACCCTGAATTTTTGGAGTTTTGAGTGCTCAGCCCTCAGCCTCTCTTTGTTCCACTGAGATACGGAGATGGGCCAGAGAGTTCCAGCCCTCTAGTCATGCTTTTATCTTTTTGGTCACATGCCCTTTTATTGGCGCCCTTAGGGGTTCCTGCCCAGCAGTCAATTCATTAGCATACACACCTCACTGTGGATGTGCCTAGGGTCTTAGAAGGCCTTGTGTCGGGTACCAGGGACTGAGACTAAATATTGAAAAATTGACTCCTGTTACCCAGAAAAGTGCAAGGGTTTTAGTAGTTCTGTGCCAGGAACCAAGGCAGGATGGAGAGCACGTATTTCCTATATCACAGTGTCACTAATGGTGTCTACCTAGATCTTTTGCCCTTTAAAAAAATAAGGCTTTTGTCTTTTTGTTTTTGAATTTTGAAAGAGTTTTGTTTAATCTGTATATAAGTCATGTGTGGAATATATGATTTACAGGTGTGTACAAGTTTTTTTGCCTTTTCATTCTCAATAGTTCTTTTGCTAAATTTTTAAGTTTCATGAAGTTTGGTTTTTCAGTTTTTCTTTTATGAATCATACCTGATTTGAGTGTTACCTCTGAGAAATCTTTGCCTAACTAAGGTCAAAAAGATTTTTCTCTTGTTTTATTCTGGAAGTTGTATAATTTAAATTTTAAATTTAGGTCTGTGACCCATTTTGAGTTTATGTTTTTGTGAGCTTTGGTTTCAGCCATTTAAAGTTTGATAAGGTTTGTTTTTTTACCCAGTATATGATCTGCCTTGGTGAATTCCTTGTGCACTTAACAAAAATACATATTCTGCTGTTGTTGGGCATAGTTCAATAACTGTCAAGATGATTCCTGGTGGTGTTTAGGTGTTTTGTATCCTGTGTCAAGGGTAATATTCTGTCCACTTGTTCTTTTGGTTATTTAATAGGAATTTTGCAGTTTCCAACTTTTCTTATATATTTATTTCTCCTCTCATTTCTGCTAAGTTTTTATTTCAGGAATTTTGAAGCTCTGTCATTCAGTGCATAAAGATTGAAGATTGTTTATCTTATCTGTTACTTTTATAAAGTGAATTTCTAATACTGTATAGTTTGGCTTTGCTTTCATATCCCATTTTACAGTTTGTCTTTTCCTGGATGTGTAAGGCTATTTACATTTAATCTAGTTTTTGATATGGTTATATTAAGCTCTACCATCTTGCTAGATTTTATGTAAGTTTTTTAATTAACTGCCTTTTGATTTAAGTTTTTATGATTACAGCTTATTTCCATTATTGGCTTTAATATGTCAATTTTGATGGTTGCTTTAGGTCTCATACAATATACATATACATCTTTAATCAGACTCTTACCTACAAGTAATATTCTACTTCACATGAGGTAGAAGGGCCTTAAAGTCTATCACCAATATTTTTCTCCCACTGTTGTCAGACATTTTACTTTTATTACACTATAAACACAGAGTGCATTGCTACTCTTTGCTATAAACAGGCTGCCTATTATTTTACAATAGTTAAATGTTTAAAAATGCATTTCACACTTATTCATGCCATATTTGATATACTTCACTTCTTTTTGGAGATTCAGTTTGTTGGCTGAAGTATTATTCGTTTGCCTACAGTATTTTTTTCATGTACTGTGTCTTGCAGTGCAAGTCTGTTGACATTGAATTCTCCTAGCTTTTGTTTGCCTGAGAAAAAAATCTTTATTTCTTTTGTACATTTGAAAACTATTTTTAATGGGTGTAGCATTTTTTTTCATTAGTTGTGTATTTCCCTGGTGCTTTACATATATTGAAAACTCCTTTCTCATGGTCTTTGCTTTCTCATTTTCATAATGTCTAACAAGAAGTCTACTGTTACTTGTATCTTTAACCCTCTGCATTTATGTGTCCTTTTTTCCCTTGAGCTGCTGTCAAGATTGCATTTTGATTTTGGTTTTCAGCAGTTTTATTCATTGTGTCTAGAAGTCTTTTCTGGTACTTATTCTGCTTGGTATTCTCTGAATTTTGTAGATCTCTGTTTGGTATCTGCTGTTAACTTTGGAATCCCAATTGCATATATTAGACTATTTGACATTTTCTTAAGGGTCATGGTGGCACAAATCCATAGTTCCAGCTACTTGGCAGGCTGAAGTCGGAAGATCAATTTTAAACCCCTGAGTTAGAAACCATCCTATACAACACAGCAAGACAGTTTCCCAGAAATTAATTAATAAATTAAAATAATTTTTCCCAGATTTGTCTTCTGGGTTTCCCACCCCCAATTTGGGCATTTTCTATTGATGTGTTTTCAAGTTCACTGTCTCTGGGAAGTGTTGAGTTTGTTGACAAGATCACTGTAGTTTTTTCATTCATAGCTTTTCTATGATCCTTTCTTATGTAGCCAGCCCTCCATATCCAAGAGTTTATATCCAAACCTGGATTGAAAATACCTTTAGAAAACTGTTTCTGCACCGAATATAGATTTTTTTGGTCATCCTCCCCTAAACAGTGCAATGTAAGAACTATTTACGTAGTGCTTTTAGTTTACAAGGTGTCATAAGGAAAGTAGACATGATTTAATATATACAGGAAGATGTACATGGTTATATGCAAATACAGTGCCATTGTATATACAGGACTTGAGTACCTGTAGGTTTTGTACTTGGAGGGCCATGTGTTCAGCAACTAGTCCAGTAGAGCCCAATTTAGTTATTATCTCTGCTGAACTTGTTCATCTGTTCTCATGTGATTATCTTGCAGTATTTATTTTATAGTAAGTTTATTTATAGTAAATGGTTATATTATTTTTTATGATTCTTAATGTTGGGTTGTTTACTTGCTTACTTTTATGGGTACATTATTATTTTGCCTTGAATGCTTTATATCTTCTTTAGGACTGTGAAGACTGAGGTAAGTAGTATTTGTGTCTTTTGCTAGGCTTGTAACAGTGGAGGGGAAGTGTTGAGCATTCTAGCCAGGACCTGGGTGTAATTTGGGCTGTTTGTTGCTGATTTCCTCAAGGCACCACAGGCCTTCACATTTGTCTCGCCTTGTTTAGATTTCTGCATGCTAAGTAGAAAGTCCCCCAACCTTACCCCTTTATTTCGTTAACTTCATTCCTGGTGCACTTGATACTAGACTGACTTAGGAAGAGTGAGTACCAGCAGTGTAAGGAAGGTGGCCTAGGCTGCTGGATTACATTAGGAAGAGAATGTATTCCCTGACAGCGCAGTAGTGAACTGCACCCCAAGGACAAGAGACAAAAGTACAGTAAGGAAAGAAAATAACAGCTCAAGCCAGGAGGCCTGAAGGTTGCCTCAGGAGTCAGGACCATGGAGAGTGAACACTTCAGCGAGGCACTGAGGTCTGTAGTTCTTGGCCAAAGACAGGAAGGAAATGTTCCTCTGAGAGAATGGAAGTGAACAGGGCCCAGTAGTTCAGAAACCAAAGACATGAGCACCGAATAGGGAGAAGATGTCTTTTGTGAGGACTCCTCCCCACCCCCATTTAAGCATAAGCATCAAGTCAGGGATCTGATTCCTAGCTGGGCCTTATACTGTATGAATTAACAGTGGCTAAGAACCACTATTAATAGTGGCTAAGAACCTTGTATTTTCGGGTAAGACAGAAGGCAGAATTCCTATCTGCCTTACTCTAAAGTCACAAATTGTTATTTTAAAGTGCAAGAATTAAAGTTTCTTCTATTAGTATATTTTTTCTGAGACATTGAAGAGATTTAGCTGCAATATTTTCCCAAGTAAATAACACTAGGCACTTACTAAAAGCCTGTTCTCCTAAGGAGATGAGAGTAATTTTAAATACTGGTTAATTCAACAGTAAACATAGTTGACTTTAAGGGGTAGTTAAGCACCAGCCATTAAATGATACTTAGAGTTTTGAGTTGTAATTACATTCAGTATGGATGCTTGTTTAATTAAAAATTCTTTTCCTTGGTGTTATTTTGGATCATTTGGGTCATTACAATTAAGACTGTGTTTTTGTATATCCTCATATTTTTAAAACCTGTAACTTTGTTATGTGTTACTGTTCTTATAAGCAACACTGTATGTTTTACCTCATAGATTTATGTATAACAAAGTTTTATTACCAATTATGCATAATCTTCATCAAATAAACAGTAATTTTAGTGACGTCTTTTCTTCACATAATCTATCATCTTTTCTTAACTTTTTCTTTTTTTTTTTGAGACAGGATCTCACTGTGCAGTTCAGGCTGGCCTTGAGCTCACTTTATAGCCCAGGCTGGCCTTGAACTTGCAACGATCCTCCTGCCTGAGCCTCCCGAGTGCTGGGATTACAGGCGTGTGCCACCATACCTGGCTTAACTTTTTCTTTGAGGTGATCTCTTCTATTCATTTGTCTGTTATTCCTTAGCCATTGAATATCCATCTCTCATTTCTAACCTTAGTAGTTTTTATGTCTCCCTATCTCTGGAATAGGTACCAGGTAGTTGTCTTTTTAGTAACTCAAGTACTGTAGTATATTCTAGAGACTTCTGTCAGTTTTGAGGTCGTATATTATTTTGCTGGCCAAAAATTCCTGTTTTACCAAACAGAAAATTGAATTTCTTCTGGATAAGATCTGCAAGTTTTAACCTCTGCCCTTACGGAGCTCAATACCTAGTCATCAGTCTGCACAAAGCCAGTTAGTTGTGCAAGTCCAGTATTACATGAAAGGACATCCAGTGTTTAATATCTTTTGCCTGTTTTCAAGATTTAGGTAACTTCTCTGACAGGTATGAATTACACCTTTGTCATAAAGGGTATCTTATACAATTTGAATTTGGACATTAATGATACCATACACAACAGTGTATCACTGCAGAATAACAGACGTTTAATATTTTAGTTGTCATAGTGATCTTTTTTTAAATTTTGTATTCCAGACAGAGATCAGAGTTTAATTTTTTGTTTTTGTTTTTGTTTTTTGTGGTACTAGGCGTTGATCCCAGTGGTGTTCCACCACTGAGCTGCGTTAGCAGTCCTTTTATTTTAAATCAGAATTTTGCTAAGTTGTCCAGGTAGAATTCAAGCTCAGCATCTGTAAGTTCTGGGGTTATAGGTATGCATGATAAGCCCAACTGAAATCAGAGTTTCTTAAAAAAATGTTTTCCAGTGTTCTGATATTTTGAAGGATTTATATCCTTCAACAAAAGCATCCTTTGTTTAAACAATACCTTTCTGAAAACATGTTTTTCATTTTAATTATATTACATTTAAGATTTTAAATATTTATTAATTGACCAGTTTGTGGGAGACCTGTCAGTTGCTCAGATATAGCATTTAGATAGAAATCATAATCAGCATGATAGTTTAATGTATTAAACATTTTTAAATGAATCATTGGACAATAACCAGCCATAAGGCCCAGTAATATTTCATCCAGTAACAACCTAAGGAGCATAAGTATGATAATAACCATGCAAATTTGCCTCAAGACAATTATCTCTTTATGTATAAATTCTGTTCACTTCAGGGCAACTGTTATATAGCACATCATGATGTCTTTAGCACCCCAGAAATTACGACAAAAGGATAGTATAAAGTGCAAGTAAATCAAATTTGTTTTTTTAATCTATGGAGAATAAAAGACTTTCCACATATTTAAAGAATTATCTATAAGACCAGGGTTGCAAACTTTTCTTATATATAGCCTGTTTAAAAAGAAATTTTAAAACTATTTTTTAAAAGGCAGTAGAGGGCTGGGGATATAGCTCAGTGGAATAAGTGCTTGCCTAGCAAGCGCAGGGTCCTGAGTTCGATCCCCAGTACCGCAAAAAAAAAATAAATAAATAAAAGGCAGTAGAATTTCAAACATCTAGTCAAGAAAATAGGCCCCTCCCAAGCTTGGGTGGCCTAACACCATTTTCATTGTAATTGGAATATAGCCTCAAAATCCAACATAAAAGTAGATATTAGTGATAGGTGAGCTTAATTGTCAGCATCCAACTGGTTTAGAGACTCCTGGGGAGGCAACTGGGTTACAGGGTGCTGTCGGTACTCATTGGTGGTTATCCACAGAAGGTGTGGCCATCAGGTGGGCACTAGGCACAGCCGGTGGGGCGGGGGGCACAGATCGCACTGGCTCTGTTCCCGTGTTCTTCCTGGCCAGCACGAACTGTGCAGCTTTGCTGCTTTAGGCCCTTCCTCCGTGGCGTTTCTGCTTTGGAGCACGTGGCCATGAACTAAAACCTCGGAAACTGTCAGCTGCACTAAACTTTGCTGTTCAGCTGTGTGTATTGGGTATTTTGTCCCAGCAGTGGGAAAACTGACAGAGTAACTGTGTAAGTCACTTTTGTCATGCCATACTGTATCGTATATAACTATTCTAGAATTATCTAAAGATCATTAAGTGTCGCTTGTTAAGCAGGAAAAATACTATTTAGAATGTTCATTTTATATTCACGGATTTCGTAGTATTAATAATGCAGTAAATTCCTTTTAAAGAAAAACTTAAACTTTCTGTATAACTACCTCTTCATTCTGGCCTGTGAAAAATATCGCAGAATGAAGAGAACAATGGAGGTGAGATTTTATAACTGGGAAATGCTGCTTTAGAGGTTGGGGTGGGCTGCCCTAAAGGAATGCTGGATGCTTTGGGGAAATTTTCTCTTTAAAATAATTTCTGAAATGGGCATCTGAGATGAATACACACTTCTCAGACAAAGAAATACAAATGGCAAATAAATATATGAGAAAATGTTCCACATCCTTAGTCATTCGAGAAATGCAAATAAAAACAACATTGAGATTTCATCTCACCCCAGTAAGACTGGCCAGTATGAAAAAGTCATCCAATAACAGATGCTGGTGAGGCTGTGGAGAA